>JABSTQ010008722.1:0-156191 GCA_013358835.2 Ixodes persulcatus | reverse complement strand
GCCACTCAAGCAACCAAGGACGTCATGAGGGAGGTTATTTTTTGCTTGTTTTTGTAATTTTAATTTGCCTATAACTTTTATAATAAAACGAATTTCGAGAAAAGAAAAGTTTTACTAATAGCGAGTTCCTTTCACACGCACTGGCACCATTCGAGTTCTCTCCCAGAATGCATCGCACTCGCAGAGTGTTGCACGGAGAACTGGACTCAAACGAACTCGCCAAATGCACCGAGTGCAGAAGACTGATGCTGCCGCCATCTATGTTGTAGAAAAGGTACCGACCCCAAACCGAAACTAGCGCCTTTCTGTTCGGAGTGATGGGTGAGAATGCGAGAGTGCAGTCACTACCAACGTTTATCTACAAACGTTGAACGCTGCAACCTGTAGTTTATAGTTGCGATGACTTCAAGCAACTCGGCAGCCGTAGAGATAGTTACAGACGGCGTAAATTTCCGCACCCAGCTGTCTACAAAGCAGCTGGCTGCTCGGACAGCTGATGATGCTGTCCGAGCAGAAGCTTGATCCGTTTGAGCATGGTATTATGCATGAACCACTGAAAGGGTATGACTTAAAACTATTCTGTTGGAATATCCAGCAAAACCTTTCGTGGGACGTTCGATTTCGATTGTCATTACAGGTGGATCAGATATTAGCCTTGGTGAGGGGGTCGAGAACGAGAGCTTTCTCGAACAAAATACGACGGGGCAAGTTAGCTGACGTAGGTAAATGTTAAACATGATGATGTTGCCCAAGCCTCGGGTAAAGTCACTATGTTAAGCTTTCTCTGATGCTTCTTGGGCAGTCACAGGTTTCTGCTGGGGGGGAGTTTTGTCGACAAATGTTCAATTTTTCACCCGCACACGGATGGTGATAAACATCTCAGGGGCCGCTGATGCGTTTCTTCTGAGCATTTCTTGACAGTTGACACACTGGTATATTTCAGCGTCTGTACGGCAACAGAGCGACTTAAAACCTGCAAATAAAGCCCGGGTTGTTAATTGCTTCCTTCATGAAATAGCAGACGCCCACAATTCAAGCTCGCGTTTCATTATGTTGCCCGCGGGACGCGGTTTCTATCAGAAAATCTACTTTTTTTCCTTTGGGTTCCGCGACACATCGTAGCAGACGAACTTTCGTCGTCTGCTCCCGCTCCTCGCCGGCCTCGCCGGAGCGAGGCATGACGGGATTGCATTTTGGCGCACGCCCGATTTTCTCGGTGCAACGAGTGCATGCACGCGTGGGGTGCCGCCGCTGAAACGAACTCGGAGAGTGCAACCACTCGTGGAGTGCCTGCCAAAACGAACTCGCTTTACGCCGCGAGTGGGCACGCGTGGACACGAGTGCCGCGAAACGAACTCGCTATAAGTTACTACGTTCAGTGCGCTCAGGTTTGGTGCAAATTAAAAACCAGTAAAAAAGTCTTTGCAGGGCCCCTTTAATAAGAAATTTCTAAATTTATAAGAAAATATTGACGCATCGTTGAGACACAAATACACATTGGGCTCATCATTGATGCACAACCAGTATGCTGTCCATACACATTACAGTGACTCAGATAAACAAATAAAATAATATTTGCAAATAAAAAAAATTAATCTTAATGTAGGCATTTAAGCATTAGACATATCCGAAATATTCGGTTGCCCGGAATATCCGGATATAATCGGAAATGCGGGTAAATTTAACATCTCGACATTTCATACTGCACACAACTGGTGGGATTCGACCGTCACGGGTGCTGCTTTGAAAAGTACAAAACATTCGCTCCGGTGTGCAGTCACTCGGAGCACAGTACATGTTCTACGGACGCGAGGTCGAAGCCGTCGAAGGTGTCTTGCCTGGTTTTCGCATACTGCGTGGGCAGGACAGAAATATCACGCGGCCTACCCACGCGGATTAAAGGGGCCCTGCAAGCACGTTTTGACTGGTTTTTAATTTGCACCGAACCTGAGCGCACTGAACGTAGTAACTCAATGAAACTTTTCTTTCCTCAAATTTTGCTTTATTTCAAAAGTTATAGGCAAATTAAAATTACAAAAACAAGCAAAAAATAACCTCCTTCGTGACGTCCTTGGTTGCTTGAGTGGCCGTGAACTATAAGAAGGGATAGTGAGCTCAGCGAGCCCTCGCGGCTGTCGCACTCCGTGTCGACGGCGCAAGAGGGTGCCACTAAATCATGTTCTGGATAGGCTGTATACAGCGGGCAGCCAGAGCGGCTCTCATTGCATTTGCTGCTCGATTAAACACTAATTCGGCATGACACTTCATTAGCCACAAACGACAGCAAACATGGGGTAAAGATCAGTTGAGAATGGGAGCCACTTCGCGCTGCTGTACCGCGAAACGGCCAAAACGCAAGACAAAGCTGCTCGCTGAAGGCCTTCGGAACGCTCGGAGCCGGTCGGATCCTCCAGTCCGTAAACGACCTGCAGCGGCGCCGCGTACATCCGGGACCTTTCCGAGTCAGCGCCTGATCCCACTACTGCTTTCTAGTATGCGCCGCCTTTTCCACCGCTTGGTGGCGGGTATGTCGACGGGTCATTTCTTGTTTTCGTACTTTATAAACTGCATTTGTTTCTTTTCTGATCTAAAATACTGAACAAACACTACTTTTATAAATAATTGAAACGGTTCGCGCCACTTATATTTTCTATTTCGACTAAAAAGAAGCTTTTAGCGGCTCTGACCAGTAGTAAGCCCAGGACCAAAGACGTCACATATCGCGCGCTTTCGGTGCCGCGGGTCGCCCCCGTCGGTGGAAGAGGTTTCCGCGTCGTCCGGTAAAAATATGATGCACTGATATTTAGTTACTCTCTCCGTGCCCGCTGGCTTGCCCGAACCCCAAGAGACGTGGAAACCGCAAAAAAGGCAGACGCTTAAATATGATTGCAGGGCCCCTTTAACAGAAGCACGTGTCCACATGATTGCCGCACATAGGCACTAACCCAATGGCGAACGGACGCAAGAAGACTCGGTGATCTTTTGTCCACGTGATTTTCAAACTAAAACGAAAAAAAAAAAAACATTTTTCTCAAGGTTTGCGATACAAAAGTACAGCAAACGATCTTCCCGCTAAATTTAGAGGGAAAGTGAGAATTGTATTATACGCCGCCTTATTTCCACCGCTATTTGTAACGGTGAAACGCTTCGCGCTAAATTTATCAGGATGACGGAGGCACTAAATATAAATGAATTTAGCGTTTTGCCGCTAACTTTAGCGGAATTCAGCGTCACTCCCCATCCCAGAAAAGCCCATAGACAAACACCCAGGGCAGATGTAAACTACAGTGGCCTAGAAACACGCGGCACCCTGTTAGCTCTCCCGACTTCATCAGTAGAATAGACCCTTTTCAAAAGTTCGCACCATCTAGTGGCTTATGCGCGAATCGTCCCGAGTTCACCGTCATTCGGTCACGTATAGAAGTTTGCAAGTACGGACATTGGGCGCCGCCATCTTGCTTCTGGTATGGCTATAGATCGTCTGATAGTCGAGCATTGCTGAGACGTATACGCACCGCCTCAGCAATGCTCGACTCGTACTTGGAAAGGGTTGCTTCAGCACTCGCACATTCCCACACCGCCGCTGGTGATAGGGGGAGAAAATTGTCTTAGAAGGGCGGGAGGAATCACTTTGTAATCATTTGAATATTTGTTGGGAAGTAATCGCGAGAGTAATCCGATCACTTTTGAAAGTACTACAATTACTTGTGACCGTTAGTATTTTTCCCTCCCCTTTTTGATGGCGGGGCGCCCCTCGTTTGTACAAGTTTCCGAGCAAGGAACAATAGTCGCACCAAACTTCTCGCAGTAAAAGGGGTTACCAAGATTGATGGATCGAGAAGATCAGCGGCTCGTAAATTGAGTGATTCTAATTCAATAATGAACAGTACGAGAGGCCCATTTTCAATCCGACAGAAACATTTGTCGTTTTGAAGATCTAAACTAATCGGAAAAATAACGTTTCTTTTTTTTTTTTTTTTAAGTAACGGCCAATTAATTTTTGCTTCAAGTAATCGAGTAATCAAATTGAATACTTTTTAACCCAGAATAAGTGTTACTGTACTCGGTTACTTTATTGAGCAATGCGTACAAGAATGGCTGGAGGGACGATTTTCCCAGTGCTGTATATCCACTGGTCATCCGGGTGTTACGCCCCTTCACCGCTAGGCTGACAGTGCTATGATGGGAGAGTGCTCGCTGGACCAATCACTCTTCCTTTCGTCACCTGACCCCTCTCTCTGCATGTAGGTACGGCCATCGCTTGAACGAGTGAATAACCTATTCGCGTCTCCAGCCCGTGTTGCTCGCCCTCTCGCGGCGGAAATGGGAGACGCTTGAGGGGTCCGCCGGTTCTCCCGCTCAGCCGGGCACGGCGGAACTGCTCGCGATCGCGTGCATGGCTCGCAAGCCGTCATTTCTGAATGCGAACAACACTGTTTACATTGCCAACGTAGTGCTGCAGCCGGTATGGGATTGTTCCTTACTAGAGAGTTTCAATATTGCGTATAGGAGCTAACGCAAGTGTTGTGCGTTAGGGAGGGTTCACGCACTTGCGTGCACCCGACGGAGTGCTACTGCAACGGCTTGCGACGGTGCTCCTTTTACGGGTTGCTATGGCAACGGAGTTTTAAGCGTAAAAGGATTAACGTCGGTAAACGTTGCAGTAGCACTCGGTCACGCTCACGTATGGTGTGTGAACCAGCCTTTAGAGTTGCGTGCTACGCTGCACATGCGCGTCATTGCCATACGATAATCAAAGACCGCAATTTCGGGCTCCGACTACGCGCATTTTAGGAACACGCAACGCTAACGCAAACACACAGTGCTTGTGTTCGCTCGTATACGCAATACTAAAACTCACTATACTGTTTCACCGGTTAACCGACGCCAACGAAACGTACTGCAGCGAGCAGATGTGCCAGCTCGGTGGGCGTTCCTTCGAACTGAGAAGGTTAATATTGGCAAAACGACGGCACGTAAAATGAAAGAAAAGAAATGGACTAAACATTCTGCAAAATAAATAAAAAGACATAATATATATATATATATATATATATATATATATATATATATATATATATATATATATATATATATATACCGTGTGTTCATTTTTAATTCGAACAGATTTATTACAAAAAATCCGTAAAAGATGCATTAGTACGGTTTGTTCAAGTGAGTTATACGGCTAGGGGGACATTATGTGGGTGGCTAATCCTTGCGAGAAGTTGGCTAATTACTTAAAATTCGTTAATTAGCTTTTTAATTAATGAAAATAGACATATGGTTCCAATTAGAAATTTGCTCAGCGTCGTCGAAAACCCCTAAATCAGTCATTTTCAGAAAGACTTTGAGCGCGTGAGAAGCGTAGTAGTGTACTGAAGTTACTGCTCGTGGAGCAGGTACAAAGCTAGACGTTGCGATAAGGCGCCCGTGCGATTTTTCCGTCTCTTATCTAGCCCCAGCCTTGTACCTGCTCCACGAGTGGTAACTTAGTGCACTACTACGCTTCTCACGCGCTCAAAGTCTTTCTGAAAATGACTGAACTAGGGGTTTTAGATAACGCTGAGCAAGTTTCTAATTGGAACCATATGTCTATTTTCATTAATTAAGAAGTTAATTAACGAATTTTAATTAATTAGCCAACTTCTAGCAAGGATTAGCCACCCACATAATGTCCCCCTAGCCGTATAACTCACTTGAACAAACCGTACTAGTGCATCTTTTACGGATTTTTTGTAATAAATCTGTTCGAATTAAAAATGAACACCCGGTATATATATATATATACATATATATATATTGTATATTGGGGCGGCGTTTGGTTTGGAAGGATTGGCGACGAATTTGGAAGTCTTTCTGATTGTCAAAAGTCGCAACTTTGATAGCAACATATGCTTTACCTACAATTAATATAATTTTACGTGGATTTCTCAGAATGGCTGGAATGTTTTAATTGATGTTATCCTATTCTTATACTGCACTTGGCACCAGTGATGATAATTTGCCAACTGTTGATGGCCATAATTGTTCACGTGTTCGAAATTAGATCCTACGCAACGAATTATATCAGAGTTTTAAGAACGACGTATTAAAATATATTAATTGTATTGTTTTTTAATACGAATCGCAGTGGTGTAGGCCCCCCAATAAACGGCACAATAACGAAAATACGCCATGTGACCACAATAGTCATTACAGAGAGGTCTCATTTTGTTTTCTTTTTAGCATGAGTAAAACTGACATCGTTATCAAGATAGACATAAACACTGGATGTAATTTAAAGTCCTATGTGTCACGCGTTCCCTTGGAGAATACACACACTTCTCTTGTTTGACTCGGATTCTGTTTTCGGGGTTTTGTAGTGAGAACAACGTTTCTTAATTTATACGTTTTGTGAACATACTCTAAAATCATCACCTGTGGCGATATCTTGTAAAGTTTTGATTGATTCTGTTATTGTTGTGTTGGAAATAATGCTAAAGACTTTAATCATCTAAATACCCAAAAACCCGTTAAAGGGCTGGCAGTTCATTATTTTAGGAGGAAATTATCTGAATGAGAAAAAGCAGTAGGAGGACACAAATATCAGCGCTGATTTTTTTCAACGAATATTTTACCTCTAAGGTGCATGGAAGACCGTGTCTTTAACGCTGAACTATCCAAAATATTTCCAAGTGCCTGGATCGGACAGTATGTCACAAAATAATGTTTCCGCGAACAATATCTGCGGCTCAATCATTACTGACTCCTCTCGATTTAGAATATCTTCCTCGTGCGGGAATAATTTGTGTCGCTAGTGAAGCAAGAGCACTAGACAGGCCCAGCAACTGGTATACCAGCACGCATCTCCGACCCCACCTAAAACCGCCATTTGGAAAACGAGTGGCGCCACCTATACACAGTGGGAGTCGCGAATATTAGGTACGCGCTTCGGTAGCTTCAGTGTGTTGACTCTTCAGCCATCAGCCATTGGTGCCGGTTATCCTAAACTTTATCTGAAACTGCAGGAAGCAACAGAAAAAAACGGCAATCAAAAAATCGCTTTCTATTTCCTTTGTAATTGAACTGCCCTGGAATTTCTACGTTGCCGTATACGAGGAGCGAGGCAACGTCAGCATTCGGTGTGAGTTCGGCTCAGCCGACACCACCTTGAATAATCAAAGCCTGAGCACTAGGACTGTGACGTCATCAGAGCGAGATCGAGCGAAGACGCTGATTGGATACGAGTGTTGCATCAGCGCTCGGATGGGCGTCGTGTCCAATCAACGCGTCGAAAGACGCTCGACGACGTTCCGCGGAGGAAGAGTGGGGCGTTCGGAGGCCTTCATTATTCTAGACGGTGTCAGTGTTCGGCGAGTCTAAAAAGACCAACATATGATTCATCCCGACCTTCTAAGACCAATTTTCTCCCCCTAACCATCACAGGGCAGTGTGGGATATCACCAGAAATGCCGAAAGACAATGTTGCCTGATTGCGTTTTGAAAAGGGCATGTTCAGGTTCCTCAGTGAGGTAAACGCTTCCCGCTAGTTTCAGCGGAGCGTAAGTCCGCAAAGTTTGTTGCACTCCTGCGTTGAACTTTTTTTTTTAAGAGAGAGTTTTTTTGTTTTGTTTTTTGTGAAACTTTAATTTAAAACACATACTGTGTAAAAAAAAAAAATTTTTTCTTGTATGAAGCAGGACATAAAAGAAGAGTAAGAACCTCTCCTTTTTTTTCGCTTTCTTTTTTACTTAGTCCGACAGGTCGCTAACGCTAGGCAATTCACCGAAGTCGATCGACGTTTTCTCCTGCCTCTCCCCTTTCGACTCTCCCAGACGGGAAAGAAGGGAGAGACGAAGAGAGAAGCATGAAAAGTCGGGAGAAGCCACTCATCCCCCCCCCCCCCCTTTAAAAAAAATAAATAAAAGACGCATTTTACACACCATAAATCCCGAGACACCAAAATAATAAAAGGGAAACAAGGAAGAAAAAAAAAAAAGAGAGTAAAGTTGTCGCAACCTCGCAGCGTCTCGAGAAGGCTCGCCCTTTTCTGCAGAACGTCTACAGACGGTCTGTCAGAAGGGGAGAACCATGCCGCAAAACCGAAGGCCCCGCCAAGTGGGGCACAAAGAAGCGGGGGGTCGACCCCGACACAAAGGGAGAAGAAGAAAAAAAGGGCAGGGGTATCCCCTTCTTCCCGACGACGCGGGTTGCGGGGGACGCCTATGGTAACGACGACGCAGTGTTGTGCCATTCCCCCGGGGTAACAGCAGGTGGACGAGAGGGGTGTCTGGGGGCTGTTGAACCCCAACTTGATCCCGGGAGAAAAACTTTAACCCAAACCCTGTTTTACAAAAAAAAAAAAAGAAGTCTTTTGGAATTGTGTTTTTTATATATCGTTTTTTTTATTGCTTTTACCTTAGGTTTACGTGTTGGCATTTGATTCGATAGTTTTAGTAGATCGTTCAGATGTCTCCGCTAACGATACCCGATACTCTGTCGCCGCCTTTTCGCATGCATCGTATCGTTATCGGATATCGTTATCGGGGGTATCGCACCGATCTACGAAAACTTTCCATTATCGCTCGACAGCCAATCGGATTGCAGCATAGGGGGTAAGAATACGCTGATAGCTAATAACGGAGCGATTGAACGCGGTTGCAATTGGTCACACTCTGTCGTTCTTAAAGTGACACTGAACTCCAGAAAAAAAAATATAGTTTAAAGTACCCGGATGGGACACGTACGTTACGTCACACAATCGCTTTCCTTCGAAAAAAAAAAAAAATGTAGCGCAATTTTTTGCGTTGCAAGACTCATTTCGAGCTAGGCACACACGATTCCGAAGCATATTTTGGATGTTGACCCCGAAATAGAGGCGTGTTTCCGAATTGATCAAATAAGATTCGGAACGCAATTATTGCCAACTTTATTTTTTTTGGGGGGAAAGCAATAATTTGGGATGTACGTCACTTAGATTTTTTTTTAACGAGGAAAGGGGGGGGGGGGGGCATTCTATCTGATGCTTATTGGGCATCGTGTGAAGCCCGATTCACATGGTGCGAATTTACTTGCGATTTCGAAGTTGCGACGTCGCTCGTGCGGCGAAATAAAAAAATAAAAAAAAAAGTATCGCGCCTGAAGCTGCGTTGTTTACCGCCGCATTTGCGATATCGCAGGTAAAATCGCACCATGTGAATTGCGCTTCAAGCTTTGTTTTTTTTTTGTGTGTGTGTGCGCATCATCTTGAAACAAAGACGCTCATGGATGCTGCTCACTTTTCATAACGGCAAAAAAAAAAAAATAGTGCGTTTTCTTTTTTTTTTTACGCTGGCTTTTTAAAAATGTTCATTTGCAGAATGGAAAAAGAAAGCGTGATTCCCATGATGCGAGTTTTGCTTGCGATTTCACAACTGCGACGTGGGGGACCGCAGCCCCCACTATGCACTTTTTTTTTTTTTCTGCACGAGTGACGCCGGAATTGCTAAAATTCAAATAAAATCGCATCATGTGAACAAGAATTAAGGTAACAAGTGTTTGGGAGAAAATATAACTATAAATCTCTCACCGTAAAAAAAAAAAAAAGCAAAAAAAACTTGCAAAGTAACGTTGCGTTTTGAGCCAGCTGCCAAAATTTCTAAACTTGCCGTTATAAAATTTAAATGTAAGAAGCGATTTTCGGAAATTCGTAATAAGTAAAGGGGACGAAAGGAGCCCGCGAATATATAGAGATGAATGACGAACGCTACCGGGAACACGCCCCATTTTTCTCAGTGAAAATTTCAGAAAATCGTTGATAACTTTTTAAAAAGATAAGGGTTTGTTCTGAAACTGGCATCTTTTCCGGACCGCTGGCGCAACATTTTGGCCGAGACTGGTCGTTCGGCAATGCGTCTTCCATCACTTCCTATAACATGATAGAAGAAAAAACAATAATAATAACAACGCGCGCGTTTTCTTTTTTTTTTGTTTTAGTCGTGGTAACGAGCAAAGTGCTTAGTTTCAATTTGAGCAAATAACGAGTGACGGCACTTCATGACGTTTAGATTAACGTGGTCTGAAATAAATTAAATGAAAAGTTACGTTTCCGCACTTGCAACAACGCTTTCCAAGGCTTCCAGACTCGCGCCGCTGTGGAATGTTTGATCAATTGCTCTTCGGGCCGATATGTTTTCGCAAATAATGTGCAGCATAATGTGAGGTATACGCTCGCGTTGACGTGCGCTCGCGCAATTTGAGTGCGCAAAAGGAGCTGTGTACGCACTATCCTGGCCTCATCTATACTCGCAAAGCCTGGCAGCTTGACGACGAAGCCAGAGTACCCGGTCGCAAATTTGGAGCGCGAGGTTCCGGTAGCAGAGAGCATCAGAGAGCCATTTCTCGGGGAACCTGGACATCAGCGCACAGCTTTTGCAGCGGCCAGGAACCGAAACACACTTGTTCGCTCGGGAGAAGTGTGTTTCGGCGTCTCGCCGCAGCGGGGCGCCAGACACGTGGCTCTCCTCTCATCCGTTGTCTGCCGCTCCACCTTTTCGATTTCGGCGGCCGCTTCTCGTGGCGATCTGCCAGGCTTTGTCAGTATAGAGGAGGCTTAGGTCCAGACGCAGCCGATGCTGCAGGCGCGGGCCCTGAACAGTGCTTGCGCTGCGCGAGCGCGTGTGCTTGGCAGGGACGCTGAAAGCCCGGAGCTCGCTCTTGTATCTTCTGCTACGCTCACACTTGATGTGAAACGGACTTAGGTCCTATAGCACGCACACTCTCGTAAAAAAATAAAAGATTCTCCCCAATAGGGGGTATTCACTGGATGCTATATTAGAGGGGGCTGTTTAGAGCGCATGCTCAGAACGAGCTCACATTGATAGCCTGCAAAGACCGACAATCTCGATGGTGCGGGATGCACGGTGGAAGCTCTCCGTCAGCACGCGCTCAGCAGTCGCGCACACAGCTATGGTCGCCAGTGAATACTCCCTATAGAGTGTATTCACTGGCGGCCATATCTGTGTGCGCTAATGCTAAGCACGTGCTGATGGCGAGCTTCCACAGTTATTTTGGAACGTGCACCCCACACCATCAAGATTGCCGGTCTTGGCAGCCTATTAATGCGAGCTCGTTCTGAGCATGCGCTCTAAACAGTGACCTCAAATATGGCGGCCAGTGAATACCCCCTATAGACCACTTCCAAATATTCCTGCATGAGTTGCATTATGGGGAAGGCCATGGAGAGAAGTGGCATTGTTTCGATCGACCCGTTGACGAAGTAGTGCATCGCAGCTGCAGTGTTGTGCCCGTTACCGAAAATAAGAAACGAAATAGTGTTACTCATGAGCTCGGAAAAAAGCTAACGCGTTACAGAGCTCCGTTACCATTTTGCAACTGTAACGAAATACCGGTGTCGTTACTTGCCATGACTAACGGACGTTACGTTTACGTTAGTTTGTCGTTACTTTGCTTTTCACTGTTAGTATATGACTGTTTGTATGTGACTGTATAGCGTCTCAACCACAAACGTCTCCACAAGATTGTCGAATCGTTTTTGAGAAACAGGAACTTGATGCATACGGTCGATCTTCATCTGCAAGGACGCGTCGGGACAGTGTGTTGTAGTTATGATTATAATGCAATTAAGTGCAAAGGTGCAAGCAAGCTGGACAAGAATGACGTTAATAATCCACGGAGAAGGGGAACAAGGGGAACAAAGGTCAAACACAAATGTCCAAACACAGGTGCGCGACCGAAAAAATCCGCCTGCATGGTCCTGGATCTTTCGGTCGCGCACCAGTCCCCTAGCTGTGTTTGGAGATTTGTGTTTGTTTTTTAGTCCCCCTTGTTCCCCTTCTCCGGGGATTATTTTCGTCGTTCTTGTTCAGCTCGCTTGCACCTTTGCATTTAATTGTGTTATCATCAAACGTAGTCATTTTCGTTTGTTTTTGCTCCCACCGCGCTCGCAGCTTACGGGTGAACGGAGTATAGGATCGCTTCGCTTGTTCAGACAACGCAGCGCCACTCTGCCTCAAGGGGCGTCTTGTGTCTTTGCCGTAATCTGAAGATTTAGCTCGCACGCCCTCCGTATACATTCCTCCGAGCGAGCTAGCATGCGTGGCTTGCCGCTTACGTCGCGTCAGCTGACATTGCGGTGTCCTGGCCGCTGAGGACGCGTACTCTTTGCGGCACACATTTGTGCCTCCGTATTTATTTTGTCGTTGTTGTTGTTGGTTTTTCGCAAAGGGCAAGTAAGAGTGGTAATCGACATTGTGCGATGACATCATGTGCAGGGCACATCGATGCCTTTGCAGGTGGCCTTGTTCCGCTGTCCTGGTGTGTTGTTTTTTTTTTTTTCGCTCATTGCTGGGTGCAAGGTGTACTACTTCTTAGAGTCGTCATTTAACAAGCTGCCGGGAGAAGTTGGGGGCACCTATATAGACCCCAAGACGGCAGTCAAACAGACGTCAAGCCTCGCTCACGCTGTTTGTACATCGCACAAAAAGACATTCTGCGGACACTGTCCGAGGCGTGGCTCGTCCTCGTATGGCGGTCATGTCACGTTAATCGTACCAAAAAAAAAAAAAAACCTCTCTCGAGACTTGTGTGAAGCATACGTATGTGTGAAACAAACATGCGTCGAACATCCCTGAGGCGTGTCCGCGCAGGATTCTGTCACCATTTCTGTCTCCTGCAATGGAGTACCGAGGTGAACAGGTTGGACCCGTGCTATAAGGAGTATTCACTGGGCGCCATATTTGTGGGTGCTGTCTAGAGCGCATGCTCAGAACGAGCCCCCATTAATAGGATGCTAAGACCGGCCATTTTGGCGGTGGGGAATGCACGTTGCAAAAGAACCCTGGAAGCTAGCCATCAGCACGCGCTCAGCAGTCGCGCACACAGCTATGGCCGCCAGTGAATACTTCCTATAGATAGCGCCATTTCGGTTCAGACCCGTGATTGCACGGTTTTAGCAGCATCGGATAGTACGAAACGGTATCTCCCCCCCCCCCCCCCTCCCCCATCTTCGGAAGAAGATACGTGCGAGCTCCTCCGACCTTCATTATTTTTGCAAGTTCATTCGGGTGGTTTGTTCTCATGCCGCGTTATAGTGATCCGCGAGACTTCCGCAACGCTGAACCACCCACAGATGAAGAAGAAGAAAAAAGGAGAAGAAGAAGAAGAAGAAGAAGAAGAAGAAGAAGAAGAAGAAGAAGAAGAACTGGAAGAGGAATCGCATCTTCCCCTTCTCAACTTTCGAAACCTTTCGGACTTTTGAGCGGAACGCTCATGAGGTCTCCCCAAACGATCTAACACCACATCTAAGCGATGGCGAAGATGTGTCGGCGCCGATCGCAGCACAAACCCAACGGGATCGGATGCCCCCTCCCAAAAAAAGCTCCGTTGTACGACGGCCCGTTGCACGCCCTTGAAAGCGGGGAAGAGAGTATGTTCCGGGGATCTCGCCCCCCTCCCTCTCTCGGGGGGAAGACACCATCGCCGCCGTCCCGCCGGGGGACACGCCGAGGGGGGGACAGGGGGGGCGAGGAGGAGGAAGCCAACAGGTTCCGGCCGTCGCCGCTGCAACAGGTTAGTTCAACGTCCGCCCAGGTAAACAGAAGAGGCAGGCTCCGGCGGCAGTGTCGACCATGCCGTGAGCTGGCATGGACGCCTTCAAGCTAGACGACCCGTTGCCCAGCTCCACCGAGGAGTCCGCCAAGCTCAGCGAGCTGGGCTTCGGCGCCGCGGCCGCGGCAGCCGAGTTCGGCTTCTTCGAGCTCAAGAAGGAAGGCTACGAAGAGAAGCAGGCCTGCTACTTCGAACCGGGGGACTACAAGGAGTACACGCCGCTGCCGCCCTACCCGACCGAACCCAGCCCCGGGTCGACCCGGACCGCGTCCCCGACCCTCCTCTACGAGACCGCCCTGCCGGAGAGCTCGGCTCCCGTGCTCAAGCCCGTCGGACCTCCCAAGCCCGTCAAGCAAGGTGGGTTATTCCTCGCGGATTTCCGCGAGCGTGAGGCCGCCGTACGTTCACCCGGTGCGGTTGTTGCCCCCTCCGTGGGGACCCGAGCCCTCCCACGGAGGGTCCCGGGCCCGTCCCGCGGCTGGCGTCACAGAGAACCTGGTGCCCGGGGTGTCCCCTAGGGGACTCGACGTGTTTGGGCCGCGGGAGTGGGACCCGTGGTCCAGTTTTCAGTGGGGGCCCCCGTCGGACTTGGTCGCGTGCGTCGACCGCGGCGAGGCATTGACCTTGGCGAGTCGCTCACCTCTCTTCCGCGTGTGCTCGCTTCCGACGACTTCCAGGCACGCTCCCGTCTCTCCGGAACGCCGGCTCTTCCGGGGAATCCTTTTCGGCCCCGTGTTCTAACCCCGCGGGAGTGCGAACACCCGGGTTGGAATTATTCATGGCGACGGTGGCTTCGTTTTTCTGTGCGACTGGAAGAACTCTCGGCGTCTCGTGTGTGTGTGCGTGGATCGGGACTGGGGCACCGGAGCTTTGGGTTAGAACCTCGAGTTGAAGCTCTGCCGCGTTCTGCGGGGCTCACTTTCTATTTCAGCTCGGTATCTTTGTTTTCGGTTTCTGGAGATCGTTTGCGTCGCGAATCTTGGTTGAGAGGTCATTGCCATCCGTGGAGGGTGGTTGACCTCCGTTGTTTGAGCGTCGGGTCTTGGGGTTTCTCGCGGGCCGAACTCAATGTTAGAGTCGGTTTAAGTGAAGAAATCCCGGTTCGAGCATTTTTTCCTCAATTCGCTCCTTTTCACGAGTCGGAGGTCATTGGTCTCGGCGGCCGCGGTGAACGACCTCATGACGTGCGCTTCGCGGTGCGCGCTGAAGTCATAAACGCCGGAGTTGAAATAAATTTACACTAGCTTGGTCGTGTTGATAAAGACATACATAATCTGTTTGGCTACCATACGCATGAAGTGTGTAGGTTCCGCATGGTGTATGTGCGTGATGGGGGTGGAGCTGTTGTGTGCGGGGCTAGCGAAACCACACACTTCATGTATATGGTAGCTCAACACATTGGGTTTTCACCGGTCTTTTGTGAGCGTGGTCAAGCTAGGGGAAATTTGTTTTACTATGTATTTGTCAACTGTTAACTGTTTCCACACCTGCTCTGCTTGGCTCAACAATAAAATGATAAATAAATAAAGCTTCTCTTATATATATATCGGTATAATATGTGGCCGGGAATCACTTGGTTCCAAGTTCAATTCCCGTCGAGAGTTTTCTTGTATTCGCATTTTCATAACGATCCCTGTAGATCTCTATGGTAATTTAACTTTAACTTACGTGTAACGGTCTAGTGTTACACTTTGCACAGAAATGATCGTGTGAACACATATTGCGGAAAAAGTAAAACACAAAATACATTGTTCACATCATCCCCAAGATTTTTTTCTCTCTCTTGAAATCGAACTTTTCGTGCACCTCGCCTCTGCAAGAAATCGGATGTATGGCGAGTTCATTGAACTCCGACTGGTCCACCTTAACTTCGAGAGAAACTCCGGCCTAAACACCAGAAGGCCCGCAGCCTCCCTGGCTCTGTGCCCCAGCGGACCGCGGTCTCAAATCGCCCAAGAAGCGGCGAGTGGGCAATCCGTGGACATTGTCGGTCAGCGCTGGATGTGTGCGAAAGTGTGGAGGTCATTGCCATCCGGTCGTTGCACGGAGGACCCAGTGCGCCGCATTGCTGCGGCGGCAGCGGGCGGTGGCCTATACCGGAACGACGGCGAGTTTTTCCATCGAGTGACGTGTCATCGGCTCGCGCGTTTCGTCGGCCGCCATTTCGTCGGAAGACCGCTCGGATTCGTTTGAGTCGCCCGACTTGTGTTCGCGAGGTTTTTTCTATCGGGTTGCGCGTCTTTGAATTCGATGCCGTATTTGTGTTGGATCGTTTTTTACGTGTCGTCGACTTGCCCAGCGTCGTAACCTAAACTACGCTTTTTCTTTTTTTTTTCTTTTTTTGGGGGGGGAGTTGCGCGTTTTTGAATTTGATTCATTGATTTGTTCGATCGTTCAGTTTTCTTTGTGTCGTCGACTTCCACCTTTCATCGGACACCGTGTCGTCGAAAGTCCACATTCGGATTACATCGTTCACGTTTTATCTGCGAGGCTTTCGTCAAAGCCGCGCGTCTTCGGATGTGGTACAGTTGATTCGTTTTATCGCCTAATTTTGCAATTGTCTCGTCGACTGGCGCGTATCGTTATACGCCGTTTCGTCGAACGACGTTTCGTCCAAAGGCCGCTTGGATTACAGTTTGGTCATCCACTTTATATCCGCGAAGTTTTCTACGGAGCCTCGCTCTTTTTCGAATTCGGTGCCAACGATTTGTTCGATCGTTTTGTTTTGTTTGTGTTGGCGTGTTGCGCGTTTCGTCGAACGCCGTTTTGTCGAAAGACCGCTAGGTTTTCGTCGGAAACTGAAGCGAACTTGAACTTGAGGCCATCGGATTGGCTCAATTATATGGTTTTCGTGGGTGCTTGACTATAATTCACAGCTTCTTCAATAAAACATTGTTTGAGCTGTCTTTTTTTTTTTTGCGATGTTTTTTTGTATGCGGAGAAAATGTCGACGTAACGTTTCGAACAGCTAGCGACGAGCGTCGATTAACGATTCCCCCCCCCCCCCCCCCCTTAAACGTGGCATGAGTTCAGCGACATCGCTTTGTGTGTTCTAATGCTATTCGCCGTGTCGCACTTTTCTTTTTTTTTCTATTTTTGCGCGAGAAGCGTTACAATTTTATTTACTCATTTTGCATTTTAGTGAAGTGTTTGCTTCGATGCCTCGAAAATGGCGCCTTAACCTGTTCCCCCATGTCTAGACCAGTCGAAGTTTCACGCCTAGTCGTGAGAAAAGTGAACTATGGCTCGTGCATCTCATTATCACTTGGCAGCCAATCAGGTTGGGAAGGTGGCCGATAAGAACGGCGAAGAACCAACCACAAAGCGAGAAAATATACGAAGACACGCCCCCGCGTTTCTTAAGCGGTCAGCGACCATTGAACACTGGAATTAAACTTCGTTTAAAGTTGTAAGCGTTATATCGAAAAAAAAAAAGAAAGTAACGAAATACGTTTCGCGTCACTTGCCAGTAAAAAGGAACGCGTTAAAAAAAAATAAGAAAAATAAGACGTTAACGTTAAAAAGTAGCGCACGTTCGTTTGCTTCTGCGCTTTTTTTTTTTTTTTTTTTAGGAATTAAAACGTTCTGTTGTTTTGAACGCCACTGGTGTGCATGATGAGTGCCATATGTACGAAGACGCTCAACAACTGTAAATTGTCATGTTTAACTTTTCTGCTAGCTCGAAATATTTGCTCGGCCCTGTTTGTGTGGGGAAGAAAGAGGCAATCATTTTTGAAGGTATACGTTGGATGACAGTGCAAGAATTCATATTACTTTGCGCCTAAAAATAAAATTAAAATAAAGTTTTTTCTTACCAGAGTTGCTAAAAAAGGAAAAAAAAAAGAAGCCGTGAAAGTTTTATTAATGCTGTTTGTGCGGTTCCGTTATGCGACCGGGGGACATTGTAAATAGAGGGTTAATCGTAACGAGCAGTCGGCTAATTAACTAAATACGTTCATTAATATTTTAATTGAATATAAACGTACGGTTTTAACGTTAAAAAAAATATTTCTGAGCGTCATCGACAGTCACAAAATCAGTCAATATTAACAGCAAGAGAGGCTACAGGTGCGATAATTCGCGCCCGCGCGCAGTTTTTCTTGTCTCTTCTCATCCTCGTCCACTCACCCCAGCCTCGTGCCTGTCGCACGAGTGGCAATTTTAGCGCACTACCGCGTCTCCTACGTTCTCGAGGTATTTCTAAAAATGACCGATTTAGGGGTTTTCGGTGACGCTGCGAAAATTTCAAATCGGGAACCACGTGTCTATTCTTACTAATTAGAAAAAAAGTTATTTACCAGGTCTTAGTTAATTATTCGACTTATCGTGACGATTAGCGCCCCCCTTATTGTGTCCTCCTGGCCGTATAGTTCTCCCGCACAGACCGGATTAGTTTAGCTTTATCGGCTTGTTTTGTTCTTTTCTTTTAACGAATCTATTAGATTTTGTTCCTTGGTTCACGATTCGTTGAACCGTGTTCTTATCCGCTAATACCCTAATCTCATTGGTCGTGGGTCGAGCGATAATATGATGCGCACGGGGTTAAACCAAAGGCTGTTCCTTTCAGCGCTCTGTTGATCTCGAACGGGGGAAATGAAGAAGCACATTCTAGTTCCTCTGTGTTCCCATATGTGTCGCAGGCAGTTTTGGGTAGATCACATCAAAGAAGTATTTGAAGTAAATTACGAAGTAAATGGAGGTTATGTGCTTCGAGTAAAGTATATGGTAGGTACACCGGGCGCAATAATCTCGAAGTGCAGAACTATAAATACAATATACCTTCAAGGTAAAGTGCAAGTGCATGCCTTTTGACACAATCTTTCGCGATGCCCTTTCATTTCCCTGTATGCAATTTTTTTGTGTTTTTTTTTTTTAACTGGCATGCATTGCCCCAGCGGTAATTGGGGGTACGCATCAATTATTTTCAGAAATGGCGGCGAATATTGGATAAATTCGAATGGCCACGGAGTAGTAGTTTTACTCTCGCTGGTAGCTGACGAATTATTGAACGCAATCAACTTGTAATGCACTTGTTTGTATCGATCTTGTAGCCACCATTATTACTTCACTCGGAGAAATGACCTTGTGACTGCACCGCACCGGTGCAGTCACAAGTGATTCTCTTAACACCGTGCTGACTACGCCTGTTATTTTTTTTTTTTATTATTATTTGCGTCACCCAAGAGAATTCTGGAAACACTCCAATAATTAAATTGTCATTCAAAAGTAACCGTGGCTGCACCTACTATTATACGACCATCTCGACATCCCAGATTTATGTGTGCAGCTCAATAAATTCGACGCCAGCACTATAGATTAAAGAAGTAATACTGCGATTGTGGAATAAGTTTGTGCACCGTTGAGGGAGGCGCGGTTGAATGGCTTCAGAAAGTACGTTTCTCGCACGAGTGCATAGTGCAAGCAGAGCATCTTGTAAAACTTCGCCTTCGCGTGCATGCCCTCTATACCACTGCTAACAGGTTATGAGGTGGAGGGCGATAACCCACAGTTTATGAGGTGGCATGTGATGATTCACAGCTTATGAGATGGAGTGGGGTGATCCACAGGTTATGAGATGGAATGTGATGGCCCACGGCTTATGCAATTGAGCGTTAGGATCCATAAAAGATAGAGTGGGATATGATCCATAGCTTCTGAGATCGAGTGTGATATGGCCCATAGCTTACCAGATGGAGTGTGACGATCCACAACTTACGAGATGGAATGTTATGATCCACGGCTTGATTGAGTGCGGTGGTCAACAGCTTATGAGGTGGAGTGTGATGACCCACAGGTTTGAGACTAAAAGTGACAATCCACAGCTTATGGAGTGTGATTATGCACAGGCTCTGAGATGGAATGTGATGGCTCAGAGCTTATGTGATTGAACGTTTTGATCCACAGCTTATGAGATGGAATGGGATGTTATATGGCTTATGAGGTCGAGTGTGATGACCCACAGCTTATGAGATGGAATGTGATAATCCATAGCTTATCAGATGGAATCTGATGATCTACTGCTCATGAGATGAAGTGTGATGGCGAACAGCTTATTAGTGGAGTGTGATGGTCCACAGCTTGTGGCTTGGAGTGGGATGCCTGGTTACCCCATGTGTCTACCAAAAGTCGATTCGCGGAAATGTTTTTGCAGTGTACGAACCACTCTATGTAAAAGTGAGAAACCGCGCTATATGGTGTGTTTCACTTTGTGTGCTAGCGAAGCCGAAGTTACTTGCACGAGCATGCTGCCCTGCTGAACGATGCTTACACTGAAAGCCCGGAGATCGCTCTTATCGCTTCCGCTCTGCTCGCACTTGAAGGGAAACAGACTAAAGTTCGCGCTCGTTTAACACGATGAAACACTTAACCAAAAAAAGAATTAGAACCTCGGGGTGTCTCTTTCGAACGTCCAACCTCGAGAACTCAGTCGTTGCCTTCCGGCGTGCACCGACTGCAAGTGCATGCTCGAAGCCCGCGAGTTGTCGAGGTGTTATCGTAGGAAAGAAACTCCCGCTGGAGGTGGGAAAACTGAAAGACCTCCCTCCTTTCTCATTCGGACGGTGACTACGGAATAATAAGGAAACACGTACAGAGCGCGACACTGTTAGCGCAAACAAGCGATCGCAGGTTTTTTTCAGTTTTTCTCTTTGAAACCAAGGGATGTCATCCAAGTTACTATTGCTACGGAAAGAGCTAATTTAGTTCTATAATGTAAGCGATACAATTTCATGCTCGCTAATACTATTTAGAAGTAAAATGCGAAAATGCGCCGATGTCGTGTTCGCGCTAACAGTGTCGCGATGTGTACAACAAGACAGGCGTTGAAGGGACGAGCTCATAAAGGTTGTTCAAATTTAACACTTTCATCAGTGCACCCGAATAGAAAGTCTCAAGAGGAGTTTATAAAGTCACTGCAGGGCCGAAACATAAATACTCGCACGTTGACCCCTGCGATCTTCGTGTATTCGTCTTGATGATGTCGAGCTTCCGCCGGATGCAAGAAATCGTTTCTTATATATCTTCGGACAATGGTACTATTATTTTGTAAAAAAAAAAAAAAGATAAAGTAAAAAGTGTACGGGGATTTGTTTGTAATGTTCCTCAAGAACGGCGTGTTTTACGTCGTTTTTTGACCTCACCGTGAAAAATTATCTTCCTCGTAAAAAAAAGTCGCGTCTCGCTCGTCGAGCAGAGAAGCCTGCTCTTTCAAATCAAACTCGACGAACCGCAGACTTGGTTATCGCGAGCGGTCTGGACAGAGGACAATTAACGTGGTAGGATTAGCGGAACATGCTCGGGATAGACGAACGCCAAAGCGAGGCAAACGCAAAACACTATACAGGCCGCAGCGCGTAGCCGTCAGGTTCTTTGCAGGGCGCTTAAAGGGACCGTGAAATTCATTTGAAACTTGTGCCTCCTTAGCTTTCCTCTTCAAGTCGTAAGCGTAACGAGAAATCACGTGGTCGTGATGTAGACTTTCACCGGATGCGATGACTCCGAGCTTCCATCGTGCTTTCGAAGCACACCGTGAAAGTTGTCATTCGTAAGTGACGATAAGTTCCGTCACGGTACTCATTGGTCACGATCGATCGCGAACTCAAATATTTGTTCGCGGATTGATTGTCGACCAGCGCAGACGTTTGGATGACGCAATTCTCCAGTCCAGTCGTAGCCTCCTCTATACTCGCAAAGCCTGGCCGTCTCGCCGCAGTGGGGCGCCAGTCACGTGGCTCTCCTCTCATCCGTTTTCTGCCGCTCCACCTTTTCTATTTCGGCGGCCGCTTCTCACGGCGATCTGCCAGGCTTTGTCAGTATATAGGAGGCTCTGGTCCAATGCGTGAGCTGGGTTCGGCTGACGTGGTTGGACACCGCGGTTCCACCAGAGTGAAGAGGCGGAGGGCTTTCGACGGAAAGGAGGTATACGAAATAGTCCGCGATATCTTCAAATGTTCGTACCGAAAAGCAGCTAGGTTTTTGGTCTTCTATATGCTCGTGCACCAGTTATCTTTTTGGCCCACTGAACGACGCGCGATTAGTACAATCCCAATCTAAAATCGTGTATCCCAGCCCAAAATTCACTTCATGGTCGTTTTAAAGATAGCTTAGTTGCTTCAGGCAGAATATAATTAAACTGTGTCCACGCAAAATGGATATGATTCCTTAGCGGCGAAGTTACTCACAAAAATTAATTGTTAAGTAATTCGCGACGTGCAGGCGTGCTTGTAATTGCTCACCTATATGTAGGGTGTCGGTTTTTTTTCGGTATTTATCTTTCTTCAAACTCAAGCTCCCTTTTTTATTGACGTTTGTGGGGACGCTTTGTTTTATACTCAGCGAACGTGTCGTAGCGCAGAAAGTGGGCCTTTCATTGACCGGCGAGCAGGAACTGGATATCTGCGACCAATATCAGTATCTGTGTGCGCTGCGTTACGCCTTGTTTGCTACGTTCGACGTCGGAGTACAAACAGAGCATTTATGTCGGAGAGAATGGGACACTGAAATGACCGGGCTTCCTGACCTCCAGGGGACATATACGGGTGACCCGAATATTTTGGAAATGTCCCGGGAGTAGTGTAGCCATAAGCAGTCTTGTACACCTTAATCGAGAAAAAAATACATGAAGTTTTTTTGTTTTTTTTTTACAATTAGACTACTCGATTACTTGAGAAGAAATATGACTGGCCGTTAGTTGAGAAAGTAACCGTTCCTTTTCCAATTAGTTGAGATTTCGAAAAAAAAAAAAAAGACCGAGCTATCTATACCAGTTTGAATACGGGTCTTTCGTGCTCTTCGTTATGGGACTGGAATTACCGAATTACAAACTACTTATCTTCTTAATGCACCAATTGTGTTAAACCATCTTCATGTATGACTCGAGGATTCCTTGGTAGAAAACTTGTACGAGGGAGGGGAAAATAGTAGCGGTCACAAGTAATATTTGTACTTACAAAAGTAATCAGAGTACTCTCGTGATTACTTCCTAATAAATGCATTCAAATTATTACAAAATTGCTTCAAGAAGTAGTGCATTACAAATGAATTGATTACTAGTAATGAGTATACCGTAGAAGTCTGCCCATGTGAGAAGGAAACTAGAGCCACTAAATGAGCTACGCTTAGCTCATTATTGCCACTAAATAAGCTTATAAGCTTATTTAGTGCCACTTGTAAGCTAAATAAGCTTTCCTTTAGCGACACTAAATAATCGTAGCTTATTAGTGTAACTAAAGGTAACCAAACAACTGGTGTCGATGCCGAAAAAAAAAGAAAGAAAGTCTAAACCTCGCGGAGAGTATTTTGTGTATGCCCGCGGGTAAACACAAAATAAAAAAAATATATAAAATATTATTGTTCCTCCAAGCGAGGAATTTTTATATTCAAGCGCAGCTCTAATTCGATATTTTGGTGTTTTCCCCGACTTTGGTAAGAGCATATCGGGGGGTGAATTTTTCGGGGATCGTCGGTATTCTACTATTTATACCGAAAACGCGGAACCCTACTGATATATGTTTTAGTTTCCGGTTCAGAAAATATATTGGCACGGGGATTATGATTATAATGCAATTAAATGCAAAGGTGGAAGCGAGCTGGACAAGAATGACGAAAATAATCTCTGGAGAAGTTCACTAAAAAGTCACTAAAAAGCTGTCACTAAAAAGACAGCTTTTTAGGGACATCTGAATAGGAAATCACGCTCAGTAGGATACTTAGTGATGTCGTCGTCACCAAGTCATTCAAATTCGCGATCTTCACCGCGTGTTTTTGAACCTACTCTTACGGTTTCGTCTTTAAACCGCCAGGCGCCGTGAACATCTGATTTCCTCGAGAACGCTGGCGAGCGAACATGGCGCGGCAGCTTTCTATGTAAGCCGCTAGGTGCCGTCGGTTTCGCAGAACTCGCCAAAAGAGTAGCTTATGCAGCAGCAAGAGAATTTTCAGACTCCAAGTAAGGCCTTTCCGGAAATATGTGGTGCCCCCAGCGTCTACTTTACGCATTGTGACGTTCAGATGTACGGCACGTGAAATTATCCAAGAAGCGAAGACGAAGTTGACGTGGGTTCAAGAGTTCGGGATTCGAGAACGCAGAGAAGGTAGAAAGAAAACAAAACAGAGTATGTGATAAGGCCTTCTCTTCCGTTCGCTTAATCTTTTTTGTGCGTTCTGATAAGAAAGAATTAATTGTGCCGCTACCAGGATATACGAAGCGTTCGAGCCTGCACGAGAGTACACCCGAACAGCCCCACAATTTCCCTCGTTGCAAGGTCTGCTGGTATTTTCCGGAAACGTCTGTTCCTAGGATGGACGGCGAAGCTGCGTCTAGTAGAATAACTCGCGTCGCTTTGGTCGGCCTGCCTGTTAGTTCTAATATGTGATTATACATTGGCACAGTTTTGGAACGAGTTCCCGGTAGGCAGATATAAAAACGCGACTTCGCGCATAATGTTTATACCATCTCACACCGGGCGTTTCACCAAAAACTGACAATGAATAAAAAAAAAAGGGAAAGAAATATATTTGAAATTACTAAGCAATCCCTTCGGTATAAGCGACGTGCGTGACCAAAAGCGTCGCTGCGGTCAGCTTTCCGCCAGAGCCGTTTCTACTGGAAGAGTTTGGCCAATGGGCGGAGCTTGTTGCTCGCTAGGACCAGCGGATTTAGCGATAACACAGAATGGCGTTACTTCTTTGTCTCGTTTATTCCTGAGAAACCGCATGGAGTTACTATGCTTTAGAGTCACAATATGGCGGACGGAAGTAGTCATAGCCCTGTTGTCAGACTACGCTGCTGTGGTTGCCAGGCTGTCAAAATCTTTGAAAGAAGGCCAAACTCTCTCAATATAAACGGCTCTGCTTTCCACGATTGACCAAACATTTCCAGACTGTCAACTTCGGCGGTGTTAGTTTAAAAATGCGTTTGCTCCCAACTTCCACCGTGCTTTTTAAACACGCCATAGAACTTGTCGGCGCAATTGATGATAAGCACTTATGGTTATAACTCGTGACGTCATTGCGAGGCAAATCCTGGTCGCGACCTCAGGAGTGGAAACCAAAAGAGGGCGCCACCGAAACGTCTCAGCGCTAATTATGATACGACCGTGCACGTCACCCGAACATCTTGCTTCCAGCTCAAGAACTGTGCGTACACACGAGGTGCGATCAAAAAGTTCCGAGACTGATTTCGTAGCGTACAAAGAAAGGGAAGCGCGGTGAATCGCGCGCAGCAGTTCGAAGGCAGGGACCATCGTGTGTCATTGTGCCAAAGGGCGTCGTTCTGTGAACATTTAGAGCTGCGCTACATGAGCTTTTCTGACTACGTGCACGAGCACAATGGCGATTTTATCATAGACTGCGGCAAACCAGGCCGAGAGCGAACATCACTTCTGCGTCAAACTCAACAAATTTAAAATAGAGACCTTGGAAATGATTCAGCAGGTTCATGTCAAAAAGCAGTGAATTGTACAAAGTGTTCTGAGAGGCACTCGCGCTTCAAGAATGGCAGAACATCGTTTGAAGACGAAGAGAGGAAGGTCGCCCTACCTCTGTTCGTCTTCTAGCGATGTTCGCTCAATCTACTGCTCTTTCCCAAAAGTCTGCTTAACCATTTCAAATGTCTTTGTTTTTAGATTCGCCGAGTTTGACGCAGAATTGACGTTCGATCTCGCTCTGATTTGCAGTCTATGGCGAAGTCGTGTTGCGCATCTCCATGTGTTGACGTAGCGACGCCTTTCGGAATACTGAGACCGAAATGTCCATGCCTTCGACCGCTACGCGCGCATCACTGTGCTGCCCTCTCTTTTTACGCATCAAAATCAGTCTCGCAACTTTTTGATCCCATCTCACATGATCTAATTTCTTACCGATCGTGTTATATTTGCGGCTGAGAAGGACCTCCAGTTTATTACGCATTGTCATTTCCCCTTTTTTCCTCCCTCAAACATAAACAGGCACTCTCTTTCTCTCTCTTTCTTGAATCCCGGAGAAAATGCTCTCCCACTTTTGTGCGGGTCCGGAGAAAAGCTCTCCAATCTCTCGGAGAAAAGCTCACCTAGAAATAAATTTTCATGCAAGGTGGTCATGATCATTTTAAAGAGGGTACAACCAAAGCTACAGGTGCTTCGCACGCAGGGGGTACCCATTTTAAAGCAGTGCCGAAATAAAGAAAATATTAACCTCCTTTTTTTTTTTAATTGTCGGAAGGATGCATTTTAATAATAGCTTGTGAAATATGAAGATTTGGTATAATATAGTGCCGGCAATGAACCTTTTTTCAAAACCCCTGACAGGGTATTTATGCTCGCCAAGGTTTTTAATGCGTTAGCATTAGAACGCTAATTTTGACG
Organism: Ixodes persulcatus; assembly: GCA_013358835.2. Lineage (NCBI taxonomy): Eukaryota > Metazoa > Arthropoda > Arachnida > Ixodida > Ixodidae > Ixodes > Ixodes persulcatus. The sequence goes on along the minus strand of JABSTQ010008722.1, from coordinate 130,260 downwards.
AAAAACCCGGCGCTCTCTTTCGTTGGAGAGTGCCGGGGAGCGAAGGAAAAAATGGGGGGGGGGGGGGGGGGGTGACGCGTGCGACGCTCTCATTGGTCCGAAGCACTGACGTCATCACGCGCCAACCTCTCTCTCTCTCTCTCCCTTGCGCTGACAAACTGACAGACACCTCTGGGTTTTCGTCAAAACGAGCCCTTTGGTTTTCGGCAAAGTCACGCGCACAGCTGGCGCGGAGCCAGAGAGGAGGAGGCGACGCGCAACACCTCCTAGATAACAAAGCCGTAGCGCTGATTGAGATGACGTCATCAGAGAAGGCTAACGCTGGACACAGATTGGAAACGAGTGCTGTGTCAGCGCTCGGCTTGGAGTCAAGTTTGAGCCAAACGTTGACGCAATCGCCGTGTCCTATCTGTGCCCAGCGTTGGCCTTCTCTGATGACGTCATCTCAATCAATGCTACGGCTTTGTCATCTAGGAGGTGTTGCGCCGCGGCTTGGTGGAATGCGGGCGTGCTCAGTTGCCGCTCTGCCGTCGCCGGTGAATTCTTCGCTCTGGGTTCTCGTAGCGATGGGTGGGCTGTGATGTGTGTGTGCATAGTTAAAACGATGGATGCGGTTCCTTCCACGAGTGATGTGGTTCTTTCCACGAGTGATATGGATGACCGTATCCAAGGGCGTCGACGTACTCTGGCAGGCAGAGTACTGAAAAGAGGTGAAAAAATACAGTTAGATCTATTGGTGCATTTTTAGGGAATACGTTATCATGATCGTTGGGAAACGCCACATACGTCCCCCTTCGGGAAACACGAACACCGTCACTAACCCCGTAACGAGGTCAAAAATAGGCAGCAGAAATAGAGGAAGCAAAAAGGAAAAGTGAAAGGGTCAGCGTTAGCATTTTCCAAAGGGGGACATTTGGCGTTTCCAAGGGTCATGCTAACGCATTCCCTAAGAATACACCAATGCATCTTACTGTAATATTTGTACATGACATATGAAAGCCCAACTACCCAAAACACAATTTGCGGCTGGAAATTCGTTTTCTTTCCGCCCGAAAGCCGCCGATCGAGGACTGGCCGGTTCGAGTCGCGTTCACTCCCTTCTTCGTGGTCACGTGCCGTTCTCTGTACGTTGCTTGCACTAACGTCACATCGCGTACGCTTGGCCATCATATAGAGAGAGAGAGAGAGAGAGAAGCTGTTTTTGCGGGCAATTTTGAGGGATGGGTTAACCTTCTATAATTTTCTGGGAGGAGAATAGTGACGTTCTGCCAAATCTGGGAGACAGAATGGGGGTCATTGTAAAGGTTGAGCTCCTTCTTTCCCTCTTTTCTAGTGGCCATCGGAGCGGTTTTTGGATGACGTCACGTTCAAGCCATATATGGTTTAAACATGCGCACCAAATATAATCAAAGTCGTGGGTCATTGAAGGCACACAATCAATATTAAAAATGAAAACTAAATATTATACCCACTTTTTGTGGCTTCTAGAAAACTGCAAATAGGCTGATTGAAAAAAAATGCACAGAGAACCTAATGCACTCTGTACATTACCTGCGTGATTTTCAACAGGGCGTCGGATCGCGGGAGTCGCGGGTTGGACGGCTGAACAATGTTGGCGTCGGACGACGGGCATGGGCATGGGCGTGGGCGTGCGCAGAGAGGTGCAAAGGGGGGGGGGGGGGGCAGTTGCCCCCCCCCCTCCCTGGAATTTTGAGAGGGATGGAAGAGAGGGGGGGGGGGGAGCTACACCCATACCAGATAAAGCGTATAATTACGAACCAGCGCACAGGTAGACAGTTACAAATCAGTTGATATATAGTTCAGCGCTGTGTGAGTGTATTTTTCTGTGTGTTTGGATTTTGAGTAACTGTCTACCTGTGCGCTGGTTTGTAATTATGCCCTACCCACTCGCCTAATTTTGGGCCCTAAACTTGTCAAACACAAAGTTGGAGCCGAAAGTTCGTGGAGCGCGGCGATTGGACGTCGTCGAAAAAAGCGCGAAGTCATCGTCGGGATAGTCCAATTGGTGCGCTCCGTGAACTTTGGCCCCAACTTTGTGTTTGACGAGTTTAGAGCCCCTGCAGTATTAACAAGTTAAAGGGTACTCCGACGTTTTTTTTAATTTTTATTTTTTTTTTTTAGCTATACCCAAACCGACTACATTTTCTGAATACCATGGATTTACTGTTCCCAGTATGCTATTTAGTATCTGGAAATTAAAAACGGCTATTAAAACGGCAAAAAGAAAGAAAAAGAAAGTGCCAAGAAAGTTTTGATTACGCCGCGAGACCGGCGAAACTTGCTTTCGACGCGTTGTGCCTTTGTTCTGCGGCACTGCGCTTCCGTAAAAATTTCCACGTGTACTCAATGGCAAGTGTCACGGCTTACAGAGGGTTTTAAAGAACCTCTTCGGCGAATGATGACGAACGAGTAGAAAATGTGTCTTCAGCACGCTGCCGCCAGTCTCCACAACGCTCCAAAAACGCGATTTTTCGACATGCAAGATGGCCGTCCGGTGGCTTCACTCGCGGGAGCGGGAAGCGCGATTTACCTGTGGTTTGTAGCCCCAAATCCAGGGCGCAGCCGTGAAAGCAGGTACAGAGTAACGGTGAAACGTGCTGAAAATAACCAACATCGCCAACATTCCCCGGGGAGGAGGAGGAGGAGGGGAGGAGGAGGGGAGGAGGGAGGGGAGAGGAGGGGGCGTGGGGGAGGGGCGGAAGTTCTGCGGACGCCCATGGGCGTGGGACCTCTACTTCAGAGACTGTTGTTCGTGGTACCGGCGGATCTGTCTAGCTTTGAGAGAGAAATCGGTTACCGATATGAGCAATTAGTACTTCTGCCGTACGACAGGCGCCCGACCACCGAGCTGATCCGCACGAAGACGTCGCCGAGTTGTCGCCCCTTCTCCTGACTGAAGACATCGCTCGTCTTACGAACATAAATTGGTAAGAGCTTGAAAAACGCGCAGACGTCGTCAACCATGACGTGCCTGAGTTTCGCGTCTTTCCTGCGACGTGGGATGTGCCCGTTTTAGAGCGCAGCTCTTAGGCGCCCGTTTCCGGCTTGAGCGGCGTCGCCGTCGCCGTCGGCGTAACCGCGCGGTGCATTATGGGAAATGTCCCATAATGCACCGCGCGGGCCCCCCCGGGGTCACGTGACCTCGGGGGGGGGGGGGGGGTCACGTGACCCCTCAGGTCACGTACCCCCCCCCCCCCCCGAGGTGCATTATGGGAAATGTCCCATAATGCACCGCGCGAGCCCCCCCCCCCCCCCCCCCCGAGGAGATTGAAGAATGAGGGGAGGAGGAGGAGGAGGGGTATACCCTCCCCTGAGTACCCTTCCCTCCTCCTCCTCAAGAGCTGCGCTCCAATTCGGCGTTACAGGGAGTTGTAAACGGCTTTCACTTTTTCGTCTGCTTCCCAGAACCGAGAAAACGCAAGAAAAAAAAAAAAAAAAGAAAACGCGGTCAGGTGTAGCCACGTGACTTCCGGCAACTCTCTCCTCCTCCACATTTCTTCTTCCGCAGTCCGGTTTTGGTTTCGAGCAGTTGCGTTTTTTTACTCTATGACATACTTACGTGACGCTGTAGCAAAATATTGATTGGGTAGTCTTCTGACAACCGTATTAAATCGCCTGGCAAAACATTAAATATATATATATATATTGGGGGGTGTCAGTGTTAAACAAGAATAGAGTTTCAGTGGATCGTTCCGATACCTCCGATAATGCTGCTCGATAGTAGAGAGTTTTAGTAGATCGTTCCGATACCTCCGATACCTCCGATACCCCCGATAACGATACTATATATGTAAGCGCAAAGGCGGAGGCAGAGTATCGGGTATCGTTATCGGAGTCATCGGAACGATCTACTAAAACTCTCTACTAGAGAGTGTAAAAAAAAATAGTTCCGATACCATCGATTCCCCCGATAACGATGCGATGCATGCGCAAAGGCGGCGGCGGCGGAGTGTCGGCGTTATCGGAGTCATCGGGACGATCTACTAAAACTTTCTATTAGAGAGTTTTAGTAGACCGTCCCGATGACTAGAGAGTTTTACTATATCGTCCCGATGACTCCGATAACTATACCCGATACTCCGTCGCCGCCTTTAATAGGGAGTTTCCGTAGATCGTTTTCGCCGTCCCGCAACGATCTCCGCAACCCGCTACGATACCCGGAACGCTACAGTCAAGGCCATCGGCACGCAGGCGCAGTAGCGGCTTCTTCGTTGCGGAGGGTTAGCAGAGGGGGAAACGCGGTCTACGAAAACTCCCTAATTGCGCACGCATCGTATCGTTATCGGGGGTATCGGAGGTATCGGAACGATATACTAAAACTCTCTAATGATACGATACTTGAGCAAACGCCTCGGCAGGGTCTCGTTATCAGAGTCATCGGGTCGATCTACCAAAACTCCCCATAGCCAGTCGCCTTTTTTTTTTTGTACACGAAGGATGGGATTGGATTCGAATCCTTGTCGAACGATGACATGTCGTTCTCGGTACACGCTGAGCCGAGTTCACGCAGAATGCTGACGCAGCTCTCTTGTCCCATACATGCTCAAAATACGCGCCCGAACAATGGAGATCTCGGATAATGGACAATGTGCAAAACCGAGGCGCCCCTTGCGGCTCAGGTGCATTCTGAGAAACATTTGTCAACGAACGTTTTAGTTTCGGTCTCCTCCGTCGGACCACGTCCAGCCGCAAGCAAGCAGACACCGCGGATCTGCACCACGCCCCTCAACCCAGCGTATACGTAAGCCGATTTTTTGTAAATTGACCTATATACGTGTCCATGGGATGCAGGAAGTATACTTCTCTTCTCGTGAGTTAATCGGACAGTAACTAATTCAAGGCGTAGGCAAGTGACGCAGCGTTCGGGTGAGAGGAAGACGAGGTGGCATCTAGTGGCCAAATGAAACGATGGGTAATACACGACATGAAGGTATTGTGAAAGGCCGATGCTAATCTTGGTGCTTGCCCTCCTCGAAGTCTGTCGGAGTCGAAAATAATCACCCCCAAGAAGTCGGTGGGTAGAGTAGTGTATCCCGATCGACATTAGGACAAGTTTCGCCGAAGCGACGTTGCTTGCCTTGCGCCTTGGATCAGTTACCGCCTGATAAAGTTACGAGAAAGAAGTATGGTTTACTGCATCACATGCACACCTATGGGTCACCCTACGAAGACTCGGCGAGGTACACTGCGTTGACCGTACACCGCAAACCTTTTATCGGACTCCGGCTGGCCGGAGTCCGATGGAGGAAACCGATCCTAAAATCTTGGTTGACTATTGTTTCCCAGAATGCGCACCTGAGCCGCTCCGCCTCGGTTCCCCACATTATCCATTCGCGCAGGAGCCGCTTGGTGGTGCGCACTTTTGAAGGGGGTCTAATACACAAAAGGTAATACCATATACCAGTGGTTCTCATGCCATCGATGTTTCGCGGACCCCTTGTGGATTGGCGGAGATAATGGATGACCTTGTTTGTATTGAAGGGAAGGAAAAGGTATGGATTAAATATAATAATGATTTAATAAATGGATACGACTAAGGGCTAATGTTAAGTAGACTTCTCTTCTTGACATACAAAACGAGAAAACTCGCCCGAAAACTACAACATGTCTTGCCGATCTGAAAAGAACTTTTATTGCCGGGCTTTACTGATGAGGCAGGGCTTCGCGGACCCCCATTTGAGAACCACTGCCATATACAACAATCCAGGAACTATACAAAAGACGTACCCAACTCCACTGTTTGTATTTTCCCCGGCCATGCTTTAATTGCCCTTCTACGGAAATTATTTATTTTATTTTTGTCGCGAAACTCTACGAGATTTACTACTTCAAATACAAGCTTTATCCGCTTTGCTCGTAATCACCTCATGAATCAAAAGAAAAAAAATAAAAGAAAAGGGAAAAAGTCGGGCTTCTCGCGTAACTCTACAAGGTTCCCTCTTTGTGCGTTGAATTAAGACAAGTGTAAATGCACCTTAGATTAGTTTTATGTAATTACGAGAACTACGTCGTGCGGCGCATGAATAATGCGCGAAACTTTTTTTTTCTTTCTCGAAGTGAGAATGAGTAGTGAAGTGCAGGGCAGTCCACCATACTTGAGTTCATTGAACGTATTTCAGTTGAGTGAATTAACGCACAGTTTACATATTCATAAGCGAACTTTTTTTTTTTTTTCTCATCCGTCAGAAGGCCGGTGAGCTTTTCTTCGCACCAGTCGGTTTGGCGGTGAGCTTTTCTCCGCAGCCCGACATTTTCGCACGACTAAAGCATGATTCACATGGTGCGAATTTTCGTGCGATTTCGCAACTGCGGCGTTGAGCACCGCAGCCTCCACCACGCTTTTTCTGCCGCACGAGCGACGTCGTAAAACTGCGAAATCGCAAGTAAAATCTCACCATGTGAAAGTTTGCTATAAAAAAACAGTCATGTCTCGTGAATATGGACCCCGTTAATATACTATAGTACCCCGCTATATGAACAACATTTTCGGGGAACAAACTAAGCAAATACCTGCGTTTTTGTCTCGTTATTATGGACAACCCACATTATGGACGATTTTTGAGGGGAAGGGAGGTTTCCATATCGACGAGACATTCCTGTATATTGGTTTTCTGTGTTGACTTTTGAAAGCGTTCACTTGTTGAATCTTGCTCAAACCAGGGATATTTCTTTAAGAGATACTTCAACGAAATTTGAAATATTCCCATCGTGTTCAAAAATAGGTTGAATATGATCCACAATCTCCGTAAATGACGATCGCACGTTTGTATTTTGATCCTGGTGGCTGTATTTTTTGTTATAAACGGTCCACTCTGGCAAGCGCTCGGAGAAGGCCCAGCTTAGAGCACGTGACATCCAACGCAATCGTGACGTAGGTCGTCTCGAGGCGAGCAAAGCTACGGCGAGGCTGACGCCGAGAGGATGGCCTAGTCGTTCCAGCCACCGAAGCGGCTGCTTTTGTACGAATTTTGAGTGACGGGTTAATCTTCTATAATCTTGTAGGGGGACAATAGCGACTTCTGCGACACACAAAAGGGATTCTCGGGAAGAGGGGAGTTCCTCCTTCCCCCCTTCTGTCGTCGTGGCCGGAGGCGAGACAACCTCCGTCACTAGCTGTCAAGGTCCCTAGACGAGCATTACAAACGAGGCGTTAGCGACATCCACCAGGTGCTCTTTGCTAATCGTTTAATTCGTTTTAAAATTCCTTTTCGAGACTTTTTTAACAAGATATTGGTATGTTCCATGTGATACTGCTCTTTTGAACAGATATAGACCAAAAAATGAGCGCCGAAATTTCGTTGTAGTATCCCTTTAAGGGAACAAGGTAGGCCCTATTCCTCCCATGTGTTTTAGCCTATGTATGTGACCCTTTTTCTCGGGATCTGCTAGGGTTAGAGGATTCATGTTGATATCATTGTATTTAGCTTTCTGTGTTCTCTTTACTGAACTAGAATTATTGTTATATATATTTTAGTTCTTTTTTGCTTTTTTTTTTTTTTACTGGACCCTCCTAATTTTAATGCCAAAATGGACAATAGACAGCTTGTCAATCAAGTTTGCCTAGATTAATTTCCATAATTCTAGTTCAGTAGACTCCCCCTTGTGTTGTCTTGTTAGTGGAAAAAAATAATACTTCTAGTTTTTATGGTTTCAGGGAAAAAGGGTCAAACGTCACAAAAAAGTGATGTTTTGAGATAATTGACTTTGAAGTGAAAAAAGGCGCTTTATAATAAACTTGCACTCTAGAAATGCAAGCTGATGTATCAGTTCGGTAGCCACCAACCAGGTTGTCACCTCCATAGTCAATATTTAGTTTCTTTGTTTGCTGTCTTCCTTTGTGGGCCTCTTTTGTGACGAGCTGTGTAGCCCTGTCTGCAAGGTAAAGTCGTCGCCGGTCAACGTCCCGCAACCACTGCATCGTGAATCATCCTGGTGAAACACCAAGTAGAGGTCCGAAGTTGTCCGTTTTGACGTCTCTCTAATCGGTGTGTCCAACAGCACTTTTCACAGTTCAGAAAGTAGGTGCAGGCGACGCCAGCTCTTAGTGCTGCTTTTTCAACCTGCCGCAAGTCCCCACCGCACACTTTACACACCCAGCTTTTGGCGAAGCTACAGGACAGAAGGTCAATGTCAATCGGTTCATAGTCGCAGTCACTAACACTTGCCTTGAGCTCTTCAAAGCGTGCTGCCGAGTGCGACAGCTTCGAAGAAGACGCACACGTGGTAGCCGTTGCGTCAGGCATCAGAATGTGTTGCGGGGACTCGGCGGCATGAGAAATTGACCTATGCCGACCACCCTGGAAGCGACGCTTTTGAAATACCTTCTTCGTCTTCGTCATTTGATTAACATTCCAAATCTAGTGTTAAAGTAAACAATAAATTACCTTGCCCGTGGAAGCATGCCGAAGCAGTAGCAAAAGTATGTGCGTCGCGACTGATACCGTCAGTGTCTGAGGATTTATGGGGCTACAAAAGTAAAAGCTAGAGCCACCCGAACGTTTGTCAAGAAATTCGGGCGGCAGCGACGCTAAGTTTGTTAGAATTAGTAGTTCTCTTAGACGAGCGTTCATTGATGTTGATTGATAGGCAGCACTATGGAAAACAATAAGATGCTTTCGTTCCGGAGCCGTATATTTTGCGCTAGCCAAAACGCTGAGGGTCAGTTTAACGATGATACAGGAGTAATAATATTCCTTTCCTTTCCATTACCCCATGGCGGACACTGAGCCAAAACGCGTGTGCCGTAGACGACTTATACCCCTGTCAGACGGGCACGTTAAATGACATTTAAGCAAAATGACATTACAGCTCGGCCAATGAGCGTGAGCGATGAAGAACCAGGATCACGTGAAGAACCAGGATCACGAGCTGATTCGCCGAGCGGTGAATGACATTCGATCAAAATGACATTTACTTTCCGTCTGACAGGGGTATTATATTTCGTGTTAACGTCACACAAGCGAACGGAACACAACCGTGAAAAATGTATTCACTCAATCCTTATCGCAGAATATAAAAAAAAAAAAACAGCATTCTACTGGGATATATTGAAGCCCCCGAAGATAACGTCGAGTATACAGGGCTTGCAAGAAGCTCGACGAGCGTTCGGCAATCCTTATGGCAGAAAGTGGGCTTCAAAGAAATGTGTAGTACACTGTCTGCCATAAGGATGTAAAAAAAAAAAAAACGTGAAGAAATGTGATGCCAAATATGTGATGAATTATGTTAAAAATGAAGAAAGAAGAAGCGAGGACTGACAGAAAGCGAACATATAAAAACAGGTTGCTCACGAAGGCAACACATTGAGCCCGTGTTCACACTCGTGGAACACGAATCCCAGCCGAATGCTGACGTAGCGCTCGTCTCCAATGTGTGTCGCGCGTTGGCCTCCTTTGGATGACGTAGAAAATCCAGCAGCACGGCCTTGTTATGTAGGAGCGGGCGAGCTTGCGCTGCTCCGAAGGAGACGCACCGTGGCGGGGATGTCCCCCGAAGTTTCCCTGCATCGAGCGAAGGCAGGAAAGAGCCAAAAGCGCCCGGGAAAGGGCAGTTTTTGCCCTGCCTCTCTTTTTTGATCTCTCTCCCCTTTTCGTCTCATCCTCTCCCTCTTTCCCCGTCTTGCGTCGGCTTGCTTTCTCTCCGAATCTGGGGCAAGTTCAGGGCCGAGGTGAACGACCGCGCTTCCTGGGTGAACGCACTGGAACGCACTCGCCGCCACACCAGCACCAGCCGACGGCCACGCCATCTGCCGCCGCGCACCGCCTCCTCGCCGCCCCTGCAGCCTGTCCCGAGAAATCGGGGTGGCCGGGGGAAAAAGAAAAAGAGAAAAGAAATGACGTCTCGGAGTTGCTTCTTCGGCGCAGAAAAAAAATCGACGCCAATACCCAATGTCTCGGATTTCTTTCTTTTTTCTTTCGTTTTTTTGAGACATTCTTTGTGGCGGCGTTAGGCTGTAGCGCGCTTTGAAGTGACGCATGAAATGACTTTTTCTTCTTTTTTTTTTTTTGTACGACGATCCCAATAAATTCCGAATGTTCGTGGTACTCGGAACAGGAATCCGTTTTTCGTTTTGGGCGCGTTAACTTTTTCCAGAAAGAAATAATCTAAACGGCGTGTCGGTTTTCCTGCTCGTTTTAGTAACGACAGGTTGTCTGGCCTCCAACGTGAGCTTCCTTCCTTCGACAACTTCGCTGCCAAAGCACCACGGAAAGTATAATTCTTATGTATAGCTACATACCCCCCCCCCCCTTTTAAAAAAAAACAACAACGTTTTATTTTATGTTTTATGTGAGTGCCGAAGCAATCGCTGCTTTCTGTGGTGCTTTGGCAGCGCGTGCATGCTCCAAGCTCACGACAAAATAGATCGTAAGAAGTTTAGAAATTTAAGAACGTCATAACTTTTTTCAACATAAGTACTTTGGTAAGAGAAGAACTGCAACATTATAACTGTCTTGTCCGATGCAGTTATATCGCTTTCAGCCGTTATCCATACATCTGACACTCGTCGCCATGGTTTGTTGCAGAGTCGGTACAGCCAATGCGCCGAGAGAGACGAGAGCGTGCGGGGACGTCGGAACGCCGAGCTCTGATTCGACCGATTAGTGGGTAGACCCAAAGCCGTGTATAGAGAGAGTTTGATCAGTGGGAGGAGCGGGCACAGCCAGGGCGTGCACCAGACGCTGATAGAGGGCTTGGCACGCTCTCTTGGTCAACCAGAAGCCGAAAAGAATCCCCTAGCGGTGGTAGCGAGAAACAGTTTTAATAAGAGCATAAGGGTTAAATGTAGTAACTCTTCACGGTTGAAGATATGGTGCAGGTGATGTTTCGATTATGATCACGTAAAAAGATGTAAGAAACGAATGTGCCGCTCGAACTCTGTTTTGCTCGGACAGGGTCTGACCGCTCGGACGGTAGATCCCCGCCCTCCGGCGCTTGTGTACGAATTATGTCGATCGTTCCGTTAGTCGTGCTCTTCTACCATAAGTTTGTATCACCCTGATTGAAACATCACGTGCACCATATTTTCAGTCACCGAGAGTTACTCCGACGCGCTTGGCAGTTTCGTTTCTCGCGACCACCGCCAGGGTGTGATTTCCGGCTTCTGGTTAGCCACATACTAATTTATGAAGACGCCCAGGAACACACCCAGCCCGCTTTCGGCCAGTGGCGCCTCCTCATTTTCCTTCTATACTTCCGAATGAATGTCCAAACTATTTCTTTATACGGCTCTGGGTAGACCTATAAAGCTTTAGCTGCATTTGACTCGGCTGCACTCGTCAAACGCGCGTTCGAGTGCGAGAGCCAAACGCCGGACACCGGCGTTCCGCGTTCGTCTGCTTCTTGCACGGGGGTTGCGATGATGTCAAAGCGCCGAAATTTTATTGGCTGATTGAAAAAAAAAAAAAAATACTGGATAGACCTCGAGGCATCTAGCACTGAGGTCGGCCCACTATCCTTTCAATCAAAGTCAATCAGAGCTCGGCGTCGTTCTCACGTCACCACAACCCCTGCCCAAGAAGCAGACGACCTGATCTCCGCATAACTCATTCGACGAGTGCAGATGAGACAAAAGCTGCTATATAGCTTTCCCTCTACTCACTAATCGCTCCAACCAAAGCTTGGCGTTCTGACGTCCCCGTCTCTTACCTCTCCCTCACTTTCTTGGTGCATATATCCGCCTAGAAGACAAAGCGTACGCCTCGCCCCCGGTCACCACTATAGTGGATCAACACAGTATACCGCCTATAGGTCGCGCCAGGGTCGCTGTCAGTGGCAGTGATTTTCCTACACACCCCCTACGGGGGGTGTACACCCCCCCCCCCCTTGTTTTTCTGAAGGCACCGCCTAATTCGCATCGACCCCTCTATTCTCAATGCCCCCCCCCCCCCAAATGTAGACCCCCCCCCCCCCTAATTTCAATTCCTGGGAAAACCCGTGGCCAGTGGTCTTGCAGCGTCTCAGAGCGAGCGCGACGCTGTAGCCCATGGCGTCGCCAGACCCACACGTCTGCCGTTTCATGGTGACTGAACGGGAGCAGACTTGCGGGGGCACACGTTACAGGGAATCGGATTACTTGTAATCGATAACGTGTACAAGACTGACACCCGTGTTTATCCTCCCATTCTTTTGTCCAATCTCGGAATGGTTTTTTTCTTTTTTTTTACTATGTTCAACTACCATTAGCTCGTTTGCGCCCTAACCTTCTGTTCGAGACTGAATAGAGAGTTTTAGTCAGATCGTTTTTTCGCCTTGATAACGATACCTCCTCTCCCCTCCGGCGGCCTTGGGCATGCATCGTATCGTTATCGGGTATCGTTGTCGGGGCGAAGCATCGATCTGCCAAAACTTCCCAATATATGAGTCCTTTACTTTGGGTCCAAGACCCGCGGGCTGTGTGGTTTTCGCCTCAAGCACCAGATCCGAATCCCCATTCACGCGCGTCCCGCCGTCGTTGTCTTCTCAACAGCCGACGCTGCTATATTGAGGACCTTTGTAACATAAAAAACGTAAGACACTCGAAAAAAAATTGTTTTTGTTTTTGTTGTTTTTATGTTGCGACAGACTTTACGATGGGGCTTACTGCGAACTTCTTAATACTTGCGGGATCAATATTTCGCGAGTTTTGGCGGAAGGTGTGTTTCGAAAATATGTGGCGGGCTGCGGCTCGCGAACCGCATGCGGCTCTTCGCGTGTTGAAGTGCGGCTCGCGGCTCCTTCCCCTACACTCCCCCCCAGGCCACCCTCCCGGTCACATGAGCACTTCCCCAAAAAGAGAAATGGAACGCGTTTTAAATTGAAAGACAGGCTGTAGTTTGGTGCTCTTGAGCTACTGCTTGCTACCTTACGTACAGTTGGACTGCTTTTGACTCGGATAGATTGAAAGTAGTTCGAGTTTCTTTCATCGCTCTAAACAAAATTTTGCCCCCCCCCCCCCCCCCCCCCTCCCCGCGGCTCTTGGAAGTTTCGTGGTTTTGCTTGCGGCTCTTAGGCGGGGTCAGCCTGGCCACCCCTGTACTATACCATATGTCCGTTATATGCGCAATATCAATTTTTCTCGCTTCTCTTTTTAGATAGCCGCAAAAATTAGTTTCTCGCGAACATTGAGTCGTTTACAGTATGTCGAGATACACCTTCGAGGTGCCACGGCAAATAAGCGTCGCAACGCTCGGTTGCGTGCCATGCATGGTAGCTTGCAGTCGTGTCTCGACGTAAGCGTCCGCAACGTGATCGAACGTAATTAGGGAGTTTTCGTAGATCGTTTCCGCTCTCCCGCAACGCTCTCCGCAACCAGCTACGCTAGCCGGAACTCTACAGTCAAGGCCATCGGCGCGCCGGCGCAGTAGCTAAAGTGCAGGCGAGCTGGTCCAATACTGACAAGTTGGGTAGCCTGATTCTCTTTATGTCCGGTAGGCGTGGCCGTTTTTTTTTTATTTATGTTTGGAAAACACGTGGGGGTGATGTGTGTTTTTTTTTTTGTATTATTGTCCTTCTGTGGCTTTGCTTCTTATTGTGGTAATTAGAAATGTTCAATCTTTTACTCTTTTTTCTTCTCTGGTGTGTTTCCTTTCTTTCTTTTTTGTGATTTGGCCTAATAAAATTTTAGCTGTGTTTAGAGTTTGCGTTGTGCGTTCCATTATCCCCCTCTCCTAAATTACCATGTCAAGATCTTTTTGATTTTTTTCTTATTTTTAGGAACCTAGCGCACTTTAAAAATGCCATCTCGTCTTCTTTACCCCGTCGTCGAGCGAAACTTTAGAGGGTCAATTCACGGTAATCTCTCCAGAGACGCGCGGGCGAAACGCCACGCTACGTTGTCTCTGCGCAGGAGCTCTGTTTACGTTTCCGAGCCGTTCCGCTTCTCCGGGCTTGTCATTTGCTGTGCGCTCCTCGAGTACACAGTGCTGTGATTAGCGCTTTGTTTGTTCGCCGGGAAAGTCGACTTTCTGGCAGACAAATTGCTCGAAAAAAAAAAAAAAGTAATCGATTCTAATTCCAATTACTCTCGCTTAAAAAGATATCCAATTAGATTACTTGAAAAGAAAACTAGTTGGCCGTTACTTCAAAAAGTAACCGTTACTTTCCCGATTACTTCAGGTTTTCTCTCGTACTGGGTTCATTATTGCCTTAGAATCGCCGAATTATAAAACACTCATCTTTTGAACCCACCGATTTTCGTAAACCATCATCCTGTTGGAAACTTGGTTCCAGGATTTCTTGGTGAAAAATATGTACAAAGAGAGCCATTACGAGGAGGAGGGGGAAACAGCAACTGTTTCAAGTAATTTTAGTACTTCCAAAAGTAACGAGATTATACCGTCACGATTACATTCAAATAAATGTATTCAAAATATTAAAATAATATCTAGAAAGAAATAGTCAATTACGATTCGTTTTATTACTTGTAATGGGTAACCGTACAAGCCAGCTCTCGGCATTGTATGCGAAGACCTTTTTTTTTTTTTTTGTTTAATGAACAGTTGTAGTTAGTGTGTCTACCGTAAACGACCTTGTTGCTCGGGCTCAGTATCTCGCAAAGTGTGAGTTCCGGCCATATTTCGTAAATTTTTGCGGTTTAGAGCGACATTATATAGTTGTTACCATAGGCTGATATACGAGGTGCGATTAAAAAGTTCCGAGACTGATATTGTAGCGTAAAAAGAAAGGGCAGACCGGTGTTGCGCAAGCAGAAGCCGAGGGCATGCAGGGACCTTTGTGTCTCATTATGCCAAACAAAGGCCGTCGTTCTGTGAACGTTGGGAGCTGCGCTACTCGACTTTTTGTGGCCACGTGCACGAGCACAACGGTGATTTCATCATAGGCCGCAAACCACACCGAGAGTGAACATCAATTCTGCGTCAAACTCGGCAAGTCTAAAACAGTGACCTTTGAAATGATCCAAAGGGCTTATGTCAAACCACAGTGAATTGTGCGAAGTGTTTTGAGTGGTACTCGCGCTTCAAGATTTGGCACGAACATCACTGCAAGACAGGGAGAGGTCCGGAGAAGGTCGCCCTACCTCTCTTCGTCTTCCAGCGATATTCCGTCTTGCAAAGGTATTAAGTGTAACCACTTGATCATGTTGAATATACAGTCAAAAGGATGCGTGCCGTTTCTGCTTATTTATATAGGATGCGGAGTGTAGCAAATAGATTACTATGGAAAAAGAGTGTATACCGCATCGGGTGAATCTATCCTTCGTCATGGTATTTCGTTATGCGGAACGTGTTCCAACTATAAAAAGCAAAACGTCGACAAGGTTCTATACAAAGTAGCATGTATGGTACAATGAACGAAGAAGCAGACAAATTCGAGAAAATTAATGTAGCGAGAGTCTTAACTACTGAGCAGTCCCACTGTTATGCAATTCTAGTAAACTATTACTTCGTTAAAGATTTCAAAATTTCCTTTACAAACGAAATAATTCTAAGGCACAATGAGAAATTTGTTCTTTCTAGAGTGCCCATACACTGTTAGCAAAAATAACACGCCTATGCTATAGACGTGTAAACCGTTGTCCCGTAGCGGACACGTCAAAACGTATTTGTTTTACACGCAGCCATGTGTGTTATTCGTCTACACATGAGGTGCCGTGTAAACTATACACCGTGTTTGCCTTCCGCGAAACACGGCTGAGCGTGCTCATCATAAAACATGGCGCCCGTGAAGCTTTGAAGCTTCACGGGCGCGTGGCACTGCATTATGCTGAATCGCGAGCTCCTTCTCTGTTGACGTCGCTTTTCTGGTACCACTCGTGGATACTGCAAGCGTTTAAACAGTGTGCACCCTCTAGCCTACATCCCCGGTGACGTACTCGACCAGTTGAAACTTATTCCTTCCGTCATTTTGGAGTACGCGAGGCAGTTATCTCGCTGCTCTGGTTTCGGTTACAAAAGCAAGGCAAAACGCTCGTAGTTTCCGCCCTCAGTACACGTTGGGCATCTTCCACACTTTGACACCGGATAACTAGATGAACGAGGATTTGAATTTACTTCAGAGGTCAGTCTCGCCGCTTCCTCGCCGTCGAGCAGCAGCATCAGCTGGCGACAAGCCGCGGATGAAGGGCTTGAGCATCAACAGCCCAAGTGCACTCGGTGCCGATGCGCGCGATGCGGGTTTCTGTCAACCGGTAGGCCAGCACAAACCGTGACCGTTCCAGCTCTTCGTCATGACACGGTGTTGCAGAGAGCAGGGTAAAATACAACCACACTGACCATCGAAGCAAACGCACTGTTATCGTAAAATCTTGGCTCGTGATTGCGCCTTTGTAGACCATGTTATTCGTTTTTCTGGAGAGACGCAAACGACGGGCATAACAAAATCGTTTGCCTATTCCGCGTACCTCGCAAAAGCACTTACCCACTCACCTAGCGAAAAGCGCGAAACACGTACGGAGTCCGCACCGTCCTGACTTCCCAGTCTTTTACCTGCTTTAGAGCAGTTTGTACCTGCTACTAGGTATGCCCACTGAAACTGAAACTTGAAACTAGGGGCAGTGCCAGAGAGAAAAGAGACAAAGAGACACATTTAAATATTCTAAGCTTAAAGGGTAAGACAAAATGGCTAGGTGGCGTAAGCTACCGCCCGATCCAAAGGGTTCAGCCGTATTCATCCATCATCCATCCATCCATCCAGGTCCACTACTTACTCATTGTGTGTCGTGCGTGGCTTTGTTTGGCCACGGCCACGGTTTCGGTTTCAGCGGGGCTCTCGGCTGTGTTGGTGTGTTATGTCGGTTTCGCGAAGTTTTTTGTGATATAAATGTATCGCTTGTGGTATACACAACCAATGATAGAATCGTAACGGGCCACCTTGAGAACTACGATGTGGTTACGAACCTGAATTCTGAACGTTTTAACGAACACCTTCGTCTGATCATGTTCGTCGTTCGGCGAGGTTCGGCGGCGAAACGACTGAAATGATGCCGGGGGAGGGTCAGCGAAGTCTACGGCCGTGCTGGACGTACCCGCTGATGCTAGTTTCCATAAAAATGAACTAATGAAGAGACTAATGCCTAGAGGCAGTGAAAAAGCAGGTCGACGGCCTCACAAACATTGTGCTGAATTGCTCAGAACAGATTAACTCGCAAGATTAGTGCTCATTGTTCGGTTTTCGAAGACACTAACGGTTTGTGAAAATTGCCGACCGGTAAACCCCCTTGTAATGACGCATGAAATGCAAAAAAAAAAAAAAAAAAGTAGGCAATATTGTGTCCACCTGTTTCTTTCAAAAAAAGAAAAAAGTACTTGAGAGATGTTTCGATGGTGCTTCCTAGGCCGTGTGGGGCATTTTTTTCAACTGTCAGCCCTGCTAAAGTATTCATAAGCAGCATTTCGCAATATTGACCCTCGGACACTATTTGTTATACGTACATTTCCTTACAACGTATTGAGAGTATGAGATAAGGAAAAAACCCGTCAATTGAAGTCTGACGTCTGACTTCCGTATAAATTGCGGAATGAAATTAAATGGGACAAGAGAACTGACCTCCAGCAAGCTTGGCTCGAGTCAAATGCTCATGTCAAATGCTCAAATGCCAGGCACCGCTTCATCGATTTATGTAGACAGACCTTTATTTATTATATGCGCTTTTTACATTACGCGGCGTCGAGAGTAAATCCGGCATCGGCAACGCTGCACTCGAGTGATTTCCATGCAGATGACTTTTGTTTTTCGGCGTCACAAATTGCGTGCCTCAGGCGCTTGTGTCAGGCACTCACAAGCTGTCTTTGACACGCTTTTCACCCGGCGAGACCGACGCTTTGTGTTTAAAAATTTAAATAAATGACCTTAAGAAAATTGAATGAAGGCAGACATGAGACCTAGCACAGTGTATAGTCTTCTTGAAATTCATAAATAAACGGATCGAGCGAATGTTTATACCGCAAAAAAATTATTCCCCCATATAATTAAGAGTAACTGTTTTAAGAGTAACTGTTTTGGATTTGTTATGAAGCCAGAGCACGATGGTTTCAAGAAACACACAGTGACGTATTGCGTTGACTATATCTGCCTTCTTCTTCATAAATGCGTGATCCTAAATATACCTTGCACTTCTTACGCGCCGCTGTCAGTTAGCACTATCCCTTGAGCAAATTTGCGCTGTCATAAATAATTTGCCTCTCAACCCTCGTGTGTCTTAGAGTCATCTACATGATCATTGTATACTCCCGTGCTAACGCTGATTGCTTTCCTCACACGTATCCGGTGCAAATAGTCGAAGCCTCCTATAAAATCAAGTGCAGAAGTTATGAACAGAATGATGAAATGCAGTTAGGTAATAGATATAGGTACCAGACGACACTTTACGAAGCAAGGCAAAAGAAGCGCGGTAAAACGCGACGAAAAACACGAATACAACGCCTTTGCCAGGGCGCGGACTGGAGAGAGGAGCGACGATTTGAAGAGCCCCTTATGGCGGCCGCGTCACGTGATTCCAAGATGTCAGCGCTTCCTTCTAATCCTGCCAGCAGCCCGTATCTGTTGAACGCGTGCCAGATAAAAACTGATGTACTGTTTCAGGTCTTTTTAATTTGTTTTCAGTAAGCTTCCGCGCACGCGTACACCCCCTCTCCAGGCCTTGCTGCCGCTGTCGCCGTTTTTGCGGGGCGAAGTTCCGGTCGACCATCATATTCAGCACCTATCTTTGCGCGTATTTCGTCCTTTTTTTTTTTTGCAGACTCTTGTTGGAGTATACGCTAGTGCGTGTCATAAAAGGCAACGAAGATGAATACAACGGCACGATGCCAATGTATTCTGGCGGGCGGAGGCAAGTTGGGCTGCCCTCCATTTGTAGTTCGAAGACAACTCCGTAGACGGCGCTTGTTACTGGAAAAAGGTAGAGGTCCATTATGTGCGTAGGCGCACAACACACACGTCTGCATGAGCGAAAGTGTGGCAGCGTCTTCCTTTCGTTTGGTAGGCTGGGAGCTCGGGGGGCAAGTTTCGGCCGTCTACATTTGGAGTCCGACCGCCACCGATACAAAGGGAGAGGGCGCTATTCGTAGGGGGAGGGAGGGTTCTCGGTCTCTCTCGTCCGAGGGCGAGGAGGTCTCCCCCTACGCGGCCTACTTCCGCGTTCCCGGATGACGGCGACGTCGCGTCCCGTCACCGCCTTTCCCCCTTTCCCCCGAGGTGTAGTTGGGGGGGGGGGATCTGGAGCGCTCCCGAGAAAGCCCTTCTTCGGGGAATCCCCATTCGCCCGTGGTGTCCCGTACACCGGACCTTGTGTTCATTAGAAAAAAACAACAAAAAAACAAATGACTCGCGATCGATTGGTCCTTTGGGGTAACCGACCCTGTTCAAAACGCCGTCGAGCGCCATTGGCGGTCTCCGTTTCTCGGGCACCAAGCGTGTGGTTGGGTCCGACTCTTTTGCCGAACGTTGACTCAGCGATCGTGTCCAATACACGCTCGGAATGCATGCCCAACAATGGCGGCCTCGGTTAGTTGGCACAGCCACTACTACGTGGCGCGCACTTTTGAAAACGGTCTATTTTTTGTAATCACTCGATTACTTTTATTACGTAGTAGTCACTAGAGTGGTTTTTATTACTTTCGGAATACTTGATTTTTTTTTAATTTTGTAATGATTTGATTACTTTCATTAAGCAGTAATCACGAGAGTATGTTGATTGCATTTGAAATACTTAATCCGATTAACTTCCACCCTTTCCTCGATTAATGGGTCTCGTTCAGCATCATGCATAATAAACAATATATATATATATATATATATATATATATATATATATATATATATATATATATATATATTATTTTTCTGCTTCATTTGATTACGCGATAAACGGCTCAATGTACAATTCTGATGATGAATCGACCTCGATGTGTGGTTGAGGACAATTCAAAGACACTCACACTCACAGATGCTGTAGGCACTCACACTTCAGCTGCACGAGGCAAAAAACAGGTTCGTCGATATTCTTAGTCGAGAGCGACCTCCCTTGATTGTTTACAATAATAGGTTCTGCTGCTCTAAACGGACATTCGCACAGCGTTCGAGTGGCCGGGATACGTGTAACCTTCCGCACTTGCCTGGGGCCGTAAACTCGTCAAACCCAAAGTCGGAGCTGAAAGTTTGCCGAGCACGCCGATTGGACGTCGGCGACAAAAGCGCCAACTCATCGTCGTGATAGTCCCAATCGGTGCGCTCCGTCAACGTTTTCGGCCCCAGCTTTGCGTTTGACGAGTTTGAAGCCCCTGGAGTTACAAACCTTGCCCCTACAGTTTACTTTAGGTCAAAAGTTTCACCTGAGTTTCCCTTGATACAGGTGTTCTAGTCCACTGTGCGTGGTGAAAGCGTTTAATATTTACTTTCTCTTAATTTGTCAAAATTTTACCGATCAAAAAAAAATTAATCGCGTTTAAAGCAATAATTGATTAAAAGGTAGGTTAATTGATCAACGCCTAGCCCTACTTGTAATCGTTGCTATTTTTCCAGCTCCAATCCCCCCACTTTCAGGGTGAACGACTTAGTCGCCACATTTCGAGCTAAAAGGTTGCAATATGCCCCCTTTATCCGTTTCTAAGCATTGCGAACAACAAGGAGTGAAACAATTCTCGCCGAGCTGTATACATAAGTAAGACAGACTCTTTTTGGACTGCTTATATCGTTTCGTAGACTGCAGTGTTTCGAACTGGGACTGTGAAGTTAGAGTTCTCAGCAGAATTTATGTTCAGAGTTTGACCGTTAATGTAGCACGTGTGTCTCTATTAATAACCGTTCCAACAGTCCATCAAATCCAGCACAAAACAATTCTACACTCTGATGCACTAAAGATAGCCAAAACCAATTAATACCAAATCTAAAACGTGAAAAAAAAAAAGTGAGCTCTTTGCGACGTGCGAGATAAGCGGTTTGAATTCCACAAGAATTGAAATACCGTGAAACCGCTTTATTTTCGTGGCCCCTATTTTTCGCGAATCGGTCACAGAGGACAAATTTGCGGCCACTAAATTTCGCGAATTCAAGACGCCTGCATTGAAAAGAAAAAAAAAAAAAAGGCATTACAACCTGGAATAAAAATTAAAAAAAGATATAGAAAAGGCAAAACAAGAATGATCAACAATCGCTCTTATAACGTGAGCCTCTCTCAAAGTTGCGGCGCGAGCAAAACGATGTTTTCCCGCATACCGGAAGTGCCGCGATTCCAGGAGGCCGCACCCGCGTAAAAAAAGTCTATACAGAAGTTCTTATTTGCTTGAGAAGCAGACACTCAACCAATTCTTTTTTTTTTTTTTCTCAATACGTACGGTTGTGAGCAGAATCAACTGTGACATAAGACTTACAAAGAAAATTATATATATATATATATATATATATATATATATATATATATATATATATATATATATATATATATATATATTGTGTGTTTGTTTTGTGTTTTATGTATATTTTTGTTAGCAAAGGTACAGTCCGAAAATCTGGGAAGCCTTATTTGCCCCAAAGAACTCGGGAAAGCCAAGATGAAAATATGATTCCACTAAGTCCAGATACGAGCTGATAGGACCAAATCAGACAGCGTCAAAAAGGCATCATCCTGGTGTTCGTCCTGTTTCTGCACGTGTTCTTTCATCGCTGGACCAATCATGTACAGGCAAGGCCTAGTGACTTGCGCTTTCGACACTGCTTGGTAGGTGCCATTAGCTCGTAGCGTCGGCTACCTCTGCACTTAAGCTAGAACCAAGTATAGGCCTAAAAAGAAAGAAAAAGAAAACAGTCTCTGCTGTGGCACCAGGTATTAGCGACTCCAGAAAAAGGGTCGGTACCTAGCGGGAACAGACTGAACCGGCCGGAACAGGTCCTTGCGCGCCATCTCTGCTCGACTCTTGTGGCTTGCGTGATTACATGTTGTCGGTGGTTTGCGCGATAGAACAGTTGTCCCGGTGACTCCGTCGTAACTGTGGTGTCAGCTTGTTCCCAGGCTGCTTGGCACGCAACTTATGCAACCGCATGAACCATACATTCTGGGTTTATCAACCTTCATCGGCACCGTGGAAGGACAGTATACACTGTGAAAAAAAAAAAAAAGTTGCGTAAAAAAAAGGGAAATTGTCTGGCAGCTGGCCTGCCGCATAAAATTTCTGTAAAGCTCTGTTTTCTGTTTTGAATTTTTCTGTTATTTAACGTGGATTTTCTGTTTCTTACCAACAGAAAATTTATGTAAACTCGTAAGTTCTGTGAAAGCAGTTACAGAAAAATCCCAGGACGGAAACTTTATGTAATATAACAAGTTCCGTTAGATGAAGTACAGAAATAAACGAGGGAAGATAATTTCTACAAAATTACAAGTTTCGTGGAACCAATTACTATGAAAGCCCAGGAACACATACTCTCTGTTTTAGTTACGTAATTTTACATTTTCTGTCGTTTCTCTCTTTTACAATTATTAGATGCAATATTCGAAAATGAAACAGGGCATAGGCAAAATCTGACCTCACTGTTGATATATTGCCACGCGACACCCGTGCAACTAGGCATCAGAGCTTGGGAAGCATATGTATAGTAGCAAAGATAATTAAGTGTATTTAAGTACATTTGCTACTATGTACGCTCTACTACATAGATGCGTATGTACACAAACGTCGCGTAGAAATATATAAGCAGAAAGGCCATCGTTTTCCGACGCCTGGTTCCACCGTCAAATATCAAATCTGCCCAATGGAAAAATAATTGTTATAAATGTTCTATGCTGTGCCGGTTACTAAGCTAAAATGGCAACCACGTAGCAGAGAAGATGGTTGTGAGAGTTTAATTTCGCTTAGCAGTGGCAGTGTACCAAGACAACGAGGAACAAGCAACAGGGGAGACGAGACACGACGCAAGCTTGCGTTTTAGTTTGCCCTGCTTTGAACGTTTCTCTTAGTCTGCGCTGTGTCCCGTCTCCTGTTTTTGTCCGTCCTAATTTCGCATTAAACCTGCATCAATCACATATTCTCTCCGGAAGAATGCTTTGTTCTCAGATGAATTACAATGAAATATAAAAAAAAAACTTTTATTCAAACAAAACAGGAAGCAAACAATCTAAGCAGGTATAGACGTCTGGGTGGCACATGTGTCTTCATGTTTTCAACACCTAAACGTTATAATCATGCAGTGCTGTTATCAGGGCTGCAACCTTGGGTGTCAAGCATCGCTCTGTTTTTCGTGCGTTGAGTCATCGTGCGAAAGTAAACGGTCAGCTAGACGATAGGGACAAAACACAGACACTTCACTTTGGGTCAATGTGATGAAGAAGTATAAAGTCTTAGTTGATAGTCAGCGGTGTGTATGTCTGTTTCTGTTCCTCCCTGTCTGTGTTTTGTCCCTATCGTCTAGCTGACCGTTTACTTTTGAATTATGTACCAACTAGCTCAACTTCAGCCTGTGAGTCATCGTGCCTTTTCCTGGGTTCACTGCAGCAACAACCCTAAATCAAGGGGGGGGGGAGTCAGTCAGTCAAATTAGGAGGTTTTACGGGCCAAACCAATGACGGGTATTTGGCGCACCCTAGCTGAAAACTGATGATTAATTTGGACCACCTGGAGTTCTTTTGACGTGCAACCGAAAGCTCGGTTACTCGGCGCCTACTCCTATATAAGCCTCTGTCAAATAGAGCGATCTCACCAGGAGTTGCGCGATGCCACCGCTGCCGCGGTGCATTCTGCTACCTGTATAGTTCTCCCCAGTTCTCCGGCCGTGTCAGCTCGCGTTTGGGAGTTCGGGTTAGCACGAGCTTTTTAATCGGGAGTCTGGTCACAGTTTTCGATGGACGACTCCCCTGTTGTGTGCCAGGCTGCTATAATCACAGCACCAGGCAAAAAGGAATAGGAGTTTATGTATTTTCGAAAGAAAGCAGCCTCCGACACGATTGGCTAAGAAGTATAAACGTAGCAGGACAGAGCGGAATGCAGGAAAGCGTTTTTATACTTATTTTGCGATTGGCTTCTCGATTGATATCTAGCACATTGCACGTTAGCTAGAGGGTTTATACAGGGCACGAGACATATAGTAGGGCACGCCGCAGTGTTCCGTGCGTTGGAATCTCCCTGAGCGCTAGCAGCAGCGGACGTCCCGCACCGACACGCAAACCTCAGGCCCCACAGTTCGGAACCCCAGCCTGGAGGCAATCTACTAAGGTGCTTTCACTCGAAATCCCACACGCTTGTAAAGATGGGTCTTTTGACTGCCCCCAAATGAACATGCCGGGTGTTTCAGCGAAGACTGACAAAAGTTTCTAAAATTAGTGTATTCCAGGTAAAAATATAGTTTTCTCGAGACCGCATTCGTAGTGCCGGACGTCAGAAAATTCGTCATACTTACTAAGTAATTCGCTAATTAATTAGAAATGACTAATTCACTTTTTAATTAGTGAAAATAGACATATGGTTTCAATTAGAAACATGCTGAGCGTCATCAAAAAACACTTTATCAGTAAATTTCAGAAAGACTTTGAGCACGTGGGAAGCATAGTAGTGCGCTGAAGTTACCACTCGTGGAGCAGGTACAAGGCTGGGGCTCTCGTAAGAGACGGAAAAATCACGCGGGTGCCTTATCGCAACCGACCTGCTCCACTAGTGGTAAATTTAGCGCACTATGCTTCTCACGCGCTCAAAGTCTTTCTCAAAATACAGATTTAGTGGTTTTCGATGACGCTCAGCAAGTTTCTAATTAGAACCATATGTCTATTTTCACTCATTAAAAAGTCAATTAGTCATTTTAATTAATTAGCGAACTAATTACCAAGTGTCGCGCATTTTCTGACGTCCGCCACCACGAGGAATGCGGTCCCCAGAAAATAATATTTTTCCCTCGAGTACACTAATTTTAGGACTTTTTGTCAGTCTTCGCTGCAACACAGTAGCCCCATGTCTGTAGTAAACAAAACCGCTTTCAATTTTATGTTTGCAATATCTGTGAGTAGTTTGGTTGGCTGGTATCAAATATGTCAAACTTACGGTATTTATTGTCTGAATGGATGCAGACACCAGATTTTTAAGGTAGAAACAACTATTTGGACATGCATTATACCCGAGATACAAATGCCAAACATTGTACCTTTGACAATCTGGTACACGTCATAGCTACTGCTTCCTAAATATCGTCGCCGTATCGTCCTATACTGGGGCAAGTAACTGGTTTTATTTTATTTTTTTATTGCAGGGTCACGAAATTTTTATATTAAATCCGGAAACTCGTGAAACTGAAATTTTACAAACGTTTGAACACGAATAGAAAAGGTCGTATTGAGTTGTCTTTATAATTTTATTACTTCTCATGGTATTGCCTCCCTAGTGGCAAACTCTAATTTCCCCCTTTTTGTTTTATTTCCCGTAGAAGCGGTCAAATAACCACCCAGGCTCCAAAATCGGCTAACTGGTAGTTTCTGCTGGTTGGCTTTTTTTGCAGTATGATTCATAAAAATATCACCACTAAATACTATTAGCGTGTGGTTACATACCCGTGCAGTATTTTAGTTTTATTCGTTATCACAAAATGTTGTATATCAAATTTGAAATATAAGAAAAACAAAATTCAGCCATAATTTCAGTTGTTGTTGTTGTTGTTGTTGTTGTGTGTGTGTGTGTGTGTGTGTGTGTGTGTATGTGTGTGTGTGTGTGTGTTTGTGTGTGTGTGTGTGTGTGTGTGTGTGTGTGTGTGTGTGTGTGTGTGTGTGTGTGTGTGTGTGTGTGTGTGTGTGTGTGTGTGTGTGTGTGTGTGTGTGTGGAAAAGGGACATTTCTATTCAATATTATTATAAATTTCGTTGATCACATTTCCTTCACTTGCGTAATTTGAACTTTCCCTTTTCGATGTTGTTGTTGTTGTTGTTTTTTTTTTGCGGATGCGGTCAAACTAACATTTAGGCACTGGAATCGGGGAACAAGTGGTTTTCACTGATTAGGTTCACATCGTGGTCATGCATAATTGTTCCGTTTGGTAAACGCCAAACGCGGGTGGTCCTATTCTTGGGATGTCGACTGGTGTTATTTTTTTAGCAAAGCATTTTATATTAATTTAAAATGTATCAGATATGAAATTCAGTCATCATTTAAGTCTGCTTTTTGCAACAAAAAAAAAAAAAAAACAACGTTTGTGTTCCTTGTAATTTTTTCTAATATTTACCCATCACCATACCGTTCCATTAATTTAATCCACAATCCGCTTTTTTTAAAGTTGTTTTGTAGAAGATATTAGATAAACACTGAGGCGCCAAAGTCGGTGTGGCTATGTGTAAAAGTGGTAATTTCGGAGTGTTAGCTTCACTTCAACGGGAAACATTATTAATTTCGTTTTCTAAATACCATTCGTGTCTAATCGTTTACTTGGACTATTGGCTGGCATTTCTGTTTTATTTATTGCTCCCAAATGTTTATACTAGAAGTAGAAATAGTATCAAAACTAAATATATTTCTTTGCACAGCGCTCTACTACCAGCCCACACAGCCACCAATTTATTGAATGGCCGTGTGGCTGGCAGCGATGCTGTGTGCAAAGAAATATTTTTGCTTCGGGGCATGTTCTTGAAGTCGTTTTCTGATACCCAGTTTCGTGAAATGTATTCTTGAATAAAACCGCATCTGTAAAATTGTAAGACTTATATTCATATTAAGCACACTGTAGGGAACTGCAGAGAAACCAACTTGCAAAAACTACAATGTTTCTCATCCAGTTACCTGAATACTTGTTAGACAAATTCTTCGTAAAATAAAAAGTCAAAAATTAAAATAACCGATCGGAAAGTTATTGTGATGGGCATAATTATAAAAGTGATGAGCTAAATAGAAACATGAACGTCTTGTTTTACTAAATTGTACATTTGATATCAATTGAACTTAATATGGGATCATAAACAAAGCTAAAATATACCAATCTATAGTCCAGGTGTAGGACTATACCCGTTTTCACCTCAAGAATCGAAGTAAAAAAAGTCCCGCTCCTCGCGGAGCATTACTAATTTTCCCTTTTGCGAGGAGAGTTAATATATATGTAGGTGCATTTTAGATTAGATATATGTTATATAATCAAGACGTATACGTTTCAAACGCCACAAGGATCGCTTCTTCCTCCGACAACCAAATCTTGTCAGAACTACTTCGCCCGGCGTATGAACAATGCGCAAAACGTCCTTTTTTCTTGAGGCGAAAACAAGTATAGACGCGAAAAGTAGTTCGTAATGAATATGTAGAATTAATGCACCACTCCGAAGCGAAGTCAAAACCTACGGCAACTACCACTTTTGCACGTTCGCGCGCGCGCGCACACACACACACACACACGCACGCACGCACGCACGCACGCACGCACACGCACACGGGAGCACGCGCGCGCGCGCACACACACACACACACAGTTCGATTCGGGTGCCTCAGGGTTCATTTAAAAACCTCTATACAAAAAATATACAAAAAAAATCTACGAATGTCGGTATAAACCCAAATAAAAATAAAAGAACGGGTAAATATTATAAAAATTGTCAGGAAGACAAATGTTTTTTTTGTTTTTTTTTAATGAAGGAGCCTCAATTATGGTCACATTTTATTTTTAATAAATATTCAAATTAATACCACACGTATTGTTGTTTTTAAATTAAGAAAATGACACTGGTCAACATCCCAGCCACAGCACCATGTGTGTATAGCACTTAATAAACGATATTTATTACGCGTGACTTGGATGGGAAATATTTGAAACTTAAAACAGCGCAGAGGACGAGGGACCAGATGAAGAAAGACAGACACAGCGTGAACCCGACCAGCCAAAATCACTCTCTTCCCGATTCCAATGTCTGGATATGGGTTCGACCGCTTCTACAGAACACGCAACAAAAAGGGGAAAGGCAAATAATTCCAATAGAAAGGTAATGCAATCAAAATAAAAAAAATAAAAACTTGAATCGAAATAATTCATTTATTTTTGATACAAACATAATAAAATATAGCTAAATTGTTTTTTTAGAAAATTTCACATTTATGTATATTACGTCGTGATGATAAATATAAATCTAGTGCCAGTCGATAGCCCGGGTATAGAACTACAGCCTTAAAGTATTCAGGAAGCGACATGTGTAGGGAATTACGCTGCAGGAAAGCCAACAAGCAGAAACTACCAGTTCGCCGATTGGGACGGTCGCGGTCGTTTGACGGAGACCAATTCGCTAGGTGGGCACTGGAAAGAGTCTTTCCCGCGCGTGCGGCCGCCGGCGGCGTAAGCGCTTGATAGCTTACTCGCCCGCGGTACGACTTCCCGTAGATGGAAGTTAGTAGAAAAAAAAATAAAAAAAGGCATGAACGGCTCTAAAGGCTGGGCGCTCGTTACACTGGGTCTTGAAGCCGACGTCGTAGGCAATTATTTGCGCACAAAGCTGCTTCATCTAGGGGTGGCAGACGAAATTTTAGGGGAGGCGCCCGCCACCCCTCGCCTCCCCCTGGCGCCGTCCCTGCCGTGCCTTTGGCTACCGCGAACCCCATTTTAATTCTGTGTTTAGGTTTGAGCTCGGCGCCATAATCCCCTACCAAACCGAAGAATGCGCAGCACTCAGCTTAACGTCAGAAATGAACCCATCGGGAAAACCAACGTCCACAAACAACCGTTACCCGGCATCCATATTGAAAACTAGGCTCCGTACAAAAAATTAAGACCGCAGAAGACACGGCGCGCGTTAATCCTTGCACTAAAGTTACACATAAATATAGTTTTTTTTTTTTCCTTTAAATACGCAAACAAAACGTTAAAGTGTTAATACGTTCTTAGAACCGCTTTTCGCGAAGTGAAGAAATACCTGATTATCCAAAAGGGTAAAAACAGAAAATGACTGTAACAGATATTTTTTCGAATGACAACAAAAAATGTTCGTAAAATTGCTGATAATTTCGCACACATTTTTAAAGTGTACCGTATACCTCCTTTCCTTCGAAAGCTCCTTTACTTTTTTCACTACATCCGAGGTACCCAAAGCACGTCTGCCGGGCCCAGCTAATTACGCGTCGGAACGATCAATCCGTCGACGAATATTTGAATTCGTGTTCGTGGCTAATGAGATGCCGTGACTGCACTTATCATCACTTACAATTAACAAGTTTCATTGTGTGCTCAAAACAAAAAACAAAAAAAACAGCGTGGTGGAGGTTTGGGGTTATCGCACTTGGTAAGATACTAAACGCCAAAACCACGCGATTTCTTATTTCGCCTTTGATTCTAGGAAAACTAAGGAGCAAAAAGTTGAAAAAAAAAAATCATCATTGTGGTCCCTTTAAAGTGCAACAAGGGAGATGTGCCCTGACGGCGTGTCCCTCTCTCATTGCAGAGCAAAGCTTCGCGGCGGCGGCGGACTCGAACAGCAGCAGCAGTCCCGCCAAGTCGTTCGTGGCGTGCAAGGTGTGCGGGGACAAGGCCTCCGGATACCACTACGGCGTCACGTCCTGCGAGGGATGCAAGGTATGCGCCCAGCTACGCACGCATGCGCACCGGCATCCTTCTCGCACTCCGACAACGATGGTAGATCTCGGGAAAGTGGCCAGTTATATAAACAGAATAGACCAAAAGACACACACACCAAAGCTCGACTATCCTTAACGTTTCAGCTTAAGTCCAGACGCATCCAATGGTATACGAGTTGATGGTACGAATCAGACAGTGTCCAAAGCACACCGTCATGGTGTCCGTCATGTTTTCATCATCATCATCATCATTTATTATTCCTTGAAATTTATAATCACTGAAAAAATCATAAAAAAAAGACCCAGTGGCTTGCGCTTCTGGCGCTGTTTGATTGGTCTCATTAGCTCGTAGCGTCGGCTGTGTCTCAGCTGAAACGAACTATATAGCAACCGTTTAATGCCTCTTTCTCTTCTTTTTACTTTCTGCTACGGTATAGTGAAGCTTCTTTTCTTTCTTTCTGCTAGTTACTTTCCTTCTTTATTTATCGAGATTTCCCCAAGCTGTTGGAATGGAGAAGCTTGTGCATTATTCTTCATTTATCGGAGTTCCGAGAATCTATGGAACTCCCGCAAGAACATTTTCGCTGTTTTTGGCGGAGTGATACAGAAGGGGCTCTGACGCAATTTTCTCCCTTCTCGTCAGTGGCTAGGGCTTCTAGCGATTCTCGGCCAAGTGGGATTCGATGGTGGCCCACCAGGCCGGAGTTCAACAATCTTGCCTCACATTGGCATTCACGAAAATGAGCTTTTGTGAAGTTTCTTAAGGATGAAGCATGTTCTCGTGTGCGGTCCTTGATATATCGGCCGATGTGGCCAATACAGCGCTTGCCACATGCCAAGGGTAAATGTATACGTATATGAGAGACAAAACCTCTTTTTAGCTGATGAACATACTTGGTTTTGTCTGCTTTGTTACATTTTTTTTTTTTTTACGTTGGTCCTTAGGTTACAGTGAACTAACTAGTTGTGCTCTTATTCGCTGTACTTCGATCTGTGTCACTTTTTTGTCCGTTGGCCCTTTGATCTTCGTTTACTTTGCCGCACATAGAATAGACCTTGTTCGGCGCAGAGCATAGAATTTGAACCCCTTACCGGCCTATAATCTTTTGTTTTAACCTGCGTGTAACGCCAGGAAATTATGGCATGACCACTATAGGTTTTCCGGTCTTTGTTGATCGGTTGACACCTGTTGGTTTGCGCTTCATATTCTTGAATATATTTCCACATACCGCCCGAGTAATGTGTTAGGACTTCATGTATCAAGTAATCTAGAGATTTTCATGTAAAAGTTTTTGTTTTTCAACCTGACGTTCGCGTGAGTCTTTTTTTTAGGGCAGATGCTAGCGCCGTCGCTGGAACCCCGCGTTTTACGTTCTTTGAATCTTCTGAGTCATGTGGTAGAAACCCTTTGCAGTACCGAGCTCGATATCGCCAACATGTCTACCACCCTTAAAATTTTAAGGAGAGACCTAAGAACCTGATTGATTTATTTACAGGTATTTCAAAGATAAATTAAAGACCCGAGCAGCTCTGTTCAAAGCTTCCCACGACATAGCTGCGGCACCCGTTGCTTAGATCTTCTATATCTGTGTTACAAAAGATTAAGATGCCATCCACATACCGGAAGATGACCTTGATTCGAGGGTCTTTTATGTTTTTTTTTTTGGATCGCAATTCCGCGTGCTGCGAGGAACACTTCCCTGAGGTATGGGGCGACTCGAAAGCCGATACGCACTCCACTTTTCTGTACATACTCCGGATCGTGGTGGGACACCACCGCTGCCTTCAGGTATAGACACGCTACAGTTCCAGAAAAACTGCCAAGACTCGTGCCGACAGCGTTTTGGAATGAAGTATGTCCTTGTTCTTCGATTGTCTCCCAAAGAACAGTGATGAGGTCAGCGTGTGGCAAAAAAATAATACTTGTCTTGAGTTTCAGTTGAAGAACCAGGAGTCCTGTGTCGTATCTAAAGATACGACACAGGACTCCGAGCAGAATATATATGGGAACGCAGAGGAATTTTAAGATACGAGTTATACATATGTGAAACAGGGGACTAAGAATGGTGATGCTGCCGATGACAATGTCGAATCAATAATATGACGAAAGAACATGCCTTACAATAAGCAATTTTCTCTCATTTTTTTCCCTTCTAGTATCTTTGTTTACGCGGTTGGTGCGCGTTCCGGCGCCGTCTCTTCCTTTCAAGCGCTTAATTTTTGCGCCGGTAACAGCGGTCCTGCTGGAAGCTGACCGCGGGCCGGGCTTCATTGGAAGAACCGCGGCCAGCCACGGGCCGGTCGGAAGACCTCCGCGGGCCAGAGTTTGGAGACCACTGGTATAAATAAACGAACAAATTAAGTTCAATTAAACTTTTTTTATTCGACGCCACTTTAAGAGATGCATTTATCGAACTCAAATTCGGTAAATGCAGGTTTCAGGGAAAAAAAAAAAAAAGTCCGAAGAAGCTTGTTTTTGTTCCTACACATAATGAGGAAAACGATACAAATCTTTCTGTCTGATGCTGCTACGCACAAATGCCACAACATAAAGAGAAAAAAACAAAAACTAAAACAAATGAAGGCTCTTTTGGGACGAAATTTCGAAAGCAGATCCGAGCGCTTAGATCTGGTACTGTGTGAGTAGGACAGTAAATTCAGACGGTTGCTATCGTTTTTCTTTCTGCGCATATAGGCGAAAACAGGATCTTTTGGGCTTAAATTGTTTTCCTGAAATCCACACTCATGGAATTTGAGACGATAAATGCACCACCTAAGGACATGTTTGTGAAAAGATTCAATATACACTCAGTTCATTGGTTTGCTTAAACGATTTTTTTTAATGCCCGAATGGCGTTTAGGAACACCTTTGTTTAGGGAGTTCTAGAAGATCGCTGAAAAACTCCGATAGCGATACCCGATAGCTGTATAATGCGGATGCAAAAAAAAAAACAAAAAAAAACGACGAATTTAACTGCAAGAAGAAAAAGTGTAGACGCGAGCTCGTTAGGAAACATCGCCGTCGAAACTCTCTCCTTGTGTCGGGTTTCAGGTAGCGATGCTACTTGAACTCCTTTCTGAGGAATTCTTGGAGATTTTCTTTGAGCTCGGATATTAATATCTGATAACGATACGATGCATACATGCACAAAGGCGCCGGCGTAGTAACGAATATTATTATCGTAATGGAAACATTATGTACTAAAATCTTTTATTATGGAGTTCTAGACCTTTCCTCTGTTAACTTTGATAATGACGTCCGATAACGATATATGTTGCAGGCGCAGAAACGCTCGTTAAAAACTAAATTATATGAATGTGTGCAATTAAAACACGAGAACATATAGGATTGTACAAGGAGTTGATACTACCTATATACTCTAGTTTTATGTTTAATGATCTAATCATATAGGAACTTTTTTTTCTCCTTTTCGATATGTCAACAAAACAAAACAAAAAGCTAATTGTGTGTATCGAATGCTTTTCACGGGGACACCATTCTCCGCTGTAGAGTTCGATCAACAAGACTTCGTGCGATATGCGCACCCGTTCTGTCATATTTCGTGCATACCTCGGAACACAGAATGTGTTTTATCAGCTGATTTCCATCAAGTTCTGTAACGTTCGCCTCCATCAGCCGGCTGTAACGAAAAACCGACACCCAAAAAGCGTTAGGCATGCATAGGGAACCATACAAGAAATTCAGTTCCCGCAGAAGATTTTAAACTCACCACCTCGAGATTGTGAGCCAGGCGCTTTGCCGACTGAGCTATCCGTTTTTATTTTCTTTATCGACTACGTTATTCAATTTTTTTTATTAGCTATTTAGGGTTGATGGCTGCTTGCACGCAAAAACCAAATCATTGGCGCGGCGCGCGAAGGCTCGGCTGCGGGCTTCGCTGCCTTTCCTGTCATGCTGCGCCATCTCACGGCGTGTGTCAGAAATTCGAGCGAATCTTCGGTAGGTGGTGCCGTTCAGGCGCCCTTCTCTTCTTCCCCAGGAGGCCTACCACAGATTCGGTGCTTACCAGGCTTTGTGAACGCAACCAATATTTTTACAACTTTTTATACTTATTTGACGTCGTGATAGCAACGAGTGCCAGCTGGGGTCTCTTTCTCTCTCTCTCTCTCTCTCTCCCTCTGGTTGTGTATCTTGGTTTGTACACGTTTCCCCCCGAAAGCAACTAAATACTGTCACTCGTTGCTCGATAAAAAAAGTAAAGAAAATACATTACTCGTTCCTTTTCATTTTACCGTAAGACCTAATAACTCGACAGAAGTAACGCGTTATTCGTAACGCGTTACGTAGAGTTTCAATCATACCTACATGTAACGCAAAAGTAAATTTAATCTAGGAAAAAAAACTGAAGCGTAATATAGCAGTTGGGCATGTTTATGTGAACCGAAGACCTAGCCTCGTTGCAGTGGAACGTACAAAAGACAAATAACTCGACGCTATATAACGAGAGCATCTACGAGCACGCGCACTCGGCCGCACGGGAGCATCTTCACGCATCCCTTTCCGGTTCAGGCCCGACGCCGGCCCCCCGTCGTTAACGACGTCCAGCACTCGCGGGAGGGAAGGCGAGGGCCCTTCAGAGCTGAAAGCGGCCGAACGTGCGGCTCGCCGACAGAGACTAGGCGGACCTCGTCTCGATAGACGAGCAGCCACTTCCGTCCGAGCATTACAGCCGGTGGGAAGCGTGCTGTGTGCGTCCGGAGACTCCGCGCACACACACAGCGATGAGCCCGGCGCGGAGGGACAAATTGGAGTTTGAGGACATCCGCACCGGAGATGTACAGGATGGACTTTGCACATCGTGCAAGGTCCCCCGTGACGGGAACGCACACCTTCTGGGACTCTCCCTCCAGTTCACAAGAGGGAGGACTGCAACTTAACTGCCCTGCCCGATAATGAAGGGCCAAAGTGTTTCAGAGAGCGCTTCCTACGGGTAGAAACACCGAACCTGTCGAAAAGCAGTTCTCGACTCGCTCGTCGGCTATATCAAGTCACTGGGCCTCGCACATTTTATCTGAACCCCTCTTTCGTCACCCCCCACACCCCGTCCCTTACAATAATCCCCACAGTGTTAGTCATAGCCTCCTCTATACTCGCAAAGCCTGGCAGTTCGACGACGGATCCATAAAGTGCCCGGTCGCAGATTTGGAGCTGGAGGATCTGGTAGCACAAAGCATCAAAGAGCCATTTTCCGGGGAACCTCGACGTCAGCGCACAGCTTTTGCAGCGGCGAGGACCCGAAACTTGGCTTTCAAACCCGACGTGAAAAGAAGCGGTAGCCGGAGGAACGCGAGGAGCGCGAGCAGACATTCCATCGCTCGGAAGAAGTGTGTTTCGGCGTCTTGCCGCAGCGGGGCGCCCGTTACATGCCTCTCCTCTCATCCGTTGTCTGCCGCTCTACCTTTTCACTTTCGGTGGCTGTGTCTCGTGGCGATCTGCCAGGCTTTGTCAGTATAGAGGAGGCTATATATGTGTCATTTTATGATATCAAGCCAGCGCGGAGAGTTCGACTTTTTTTTTTTTTTTCTTATTCACTAAAAAACGTTTTCTGGTTGACCTGCGAGCACATACAGAAAGACCAAACTATGCCAAAAGTAGGCTTAGCTTAGCGTCATGGAGGTAGGGAGCTTCTGGAGGCGACATTTGTTGCGGTTGACGGTTCATTCGACACACCTTGGGCGCGACAGGGTTTCAATCGGGGCTGTTGTGAAGTGTTTTCGCAAAAAGCAGCCTTGATTCTACGTTCACAGAAGTGTTTGGCGTGATCCTTGCAACTCTCAAGTCAGCGGAAGCAAAACACCAACGCCGTGGTGTTGATTTCACCCGCACGAACGGAGGACTAATCGGCCATGGTTACCCTTCCGGGAATCGCGGCTCCCAGGTGATGAGCCTACCCGCGGGACTGTTCCGTCGCGAGTCGCCGTCTCGAATTTCGACAGCGTCTGCGTAACGCGCAAACTCTCCAGAGCCGGCAGCCGCATGAAGCGATAACCTTTTGATCCGTGCCTGATACGTGACTTCCTCGATGCTGACGGGGAAAGAGCCAGGGGTCATAGCTCTCGATTGTGCTCTCGTTCGCCATGCCACCTGTAACCTCGTAAATAAATAGTGGTACGAGCTAGCGTTTGGCTGCAGCTTGAGCCGGTATGTCGCCTCCTGTTATTCTACCTTCGTGGCTCCAGTTTAGTATAATTGTGGCTGTGAAAGTCTGCCTCAGTGACGCCGTGGGGTCAGTTTTCGAGTTGTTTCAGTGCGTTTCATCGCTTCGCGGAGTGTTTCCGTCGAGATGTGCCTCGCAGGACAGAAACAATCGCGACAGCGGCCTGCGTCGCCAAGGCCGCTTTTCCGCACGTAGCGCTGCTTTAGGAGAAGCATTCTTGCCAGGCGAGTTGGCGCATTCCCGAAACCGCCACAGCTGAAATATGTTTGAAATAACGCACTCGGGTACTATACACGTCACGGTTAATAAAAGTGTTTTAACTTAATTTGACGAACGCATTACAATCATAATCATTATTTTTTTTTTCGCGAAAAGAAAGTACGCGTTGTCCAACACTGTCCAAATGTAGCGCTCGTGGCTCGGACAAAACGCCGAAGTTTCAGAACGAACTTTATCGTATTCGAAAGCCATAAGTGGTTTTCTGAAACCTACAATGGAGAACAGTGCCTGTTCTCGGTAGTTTTATCGGCCACCATTTTCCCATTGAAATTTCCAGAAAATCGCTTATAACTTTTGAATAAGGT
Organism: Ixodes persulcatus; assembly: GCA_013358835.2. NCBI lineage: Eukaryota > Metazoa > Arthropoda > Arachnida > Ixodida > Ixodidae > Ixodes > Ixodes persulcatus. The sequence continues at coordinate 94,039 of JABSTQ010008722.1, read as the reverse complement.
AGCAGTTCGTCCTGAAACTTAGACAGGCTTCTTGTTCGGACCACTATAGTGCTACATTTGGCTCGAAACGTCCGATGATGCATAGTTTAATTTATCAATAAAAAAAAGGAAAAGCACTTCTGGGACAATCTGTATACCTTGTTGTAACAGAAGGCGTTGTGAATAATTTTAATGTTTTTGTTATGATAATTTTATGTGTTACAATTAATATACTTTGAAAAACTAAACTAAAACTGAAAAAAAAGAAAAAAAAAATTAATATATTTGACTCGTACATGAGTCTTAGAGTTAGCCCATTCTGCTGACTAGACACAAAAGATACAGTTGAACATGTTATTTTCTAAAAGGCCCGAGACGTATACGTACATTACGCATATAGCAGTACACCCCATTTTCGCGCAGAATTTGAAATAAATCTCGCGCCGTCAATATTGTTGTAAACTAATTAATTTTTTAGCACGCGTGTCCCAACCAGACAGTTTAGAATATTTTTTTTTTTCTTTTCAAAAGCCCTTCAAACGTTTGATCTGCAAAAAAAAAAGTTTAACCAGGGTGCGAATTCTCCTTGCCACCCTTTCTTTTTTCCCTCTCCCACTTTTAATTTGACGGTGGGGGGACTCCTTTTGTTGCTGCCACTTCGGATGGGTGCGCTCCCGGCTTATCCGGCCTCAATATGCAGCAACGAGAGGGGTCGTCAAGTTATGGGTGGGAGAAGGGGAAATGGAAAGGGTGGCAAAGGAAGACTTTCACTCCGGTGGGAAAATACTGTTTTGCAGGTCCACAAACGCAAGGAGTGTCAGTGCAACTCATTTACGGTGCTGACTTCTTAAATTGTACGAACATGACCCGGCAAATTCAGGCGATTGATTAATTAGCTGTACTACATTTTTACTAAAAATGGTTTTCACGTTTAAGATAATTCGTCGAAAAGCGAATCACGCATAATGCGCAATTTTTCGGGTCCCCAAAATTAAACATAAAAACGGTAGTAATTCGTAGCAGGCGTATAGCTCATGTTTTGGGACGCTGAAGTGTCACCGACTTGCTAACGTTTCGCGCCGATCGGGTGAATAAGCAGGGATTCAATCGAAACGACTCCGTAAGCCAGCCAACGCATCTTCCTGCGAGTTACTTTAAGGAAATGTTTGTGTACCGGTTTGCAAATTAAAAAAAAAAGGAATCAACATGGAACTAATAAGAGACCAGCACATATTGGAACCAATGCGGAGAGCAAGTCGTCTGCTTCTTGCCCTTCTTGCGCTGACGTCAGGATGATGCCGAGCTCTGATTGGCTTTGATTGATAGGATAGTGGGTAGACCTTAATGCTAGATGCCTTAAGGTCTATACTCACTATTTGTTATTATTTTTTAATCAGCCAATAAAAGCTCCGTGTCGTTCTGACGTCGGCGTAACCCCTGTGGAAGTTGCAGACGAACTTGCGCTGAGTCGCTTTCACTGAAGTGTGTACTACACACACGAGAGGTTTTCAAATTTCACTTTCCTAGTTTCAATTTGATGAGACATTCCTTTCTTAGTTTTGTTTTGTCCGAATTATAATAAAAAATACACCCTATTCGCCGCGGTATAGATGTTGAAGTGGAGTAAAGTGCTGAGTATTCTATTTTCATCCTCCAGCTTTTTGTGCTGGGGTAGGGAACAGCACACCACCATCCGAGCGCTTCAAAAGTAGCGCAAGGTGAGTTGATGCACGAGGCACGTGCAACGTGCTGCCCTTGGGAAAATGATGGCGGCACAGCGCAGCACTGAGCAGAAGTGGCGCGCGGCACGTGTCTCGAGCATTTCCACAACAATGAATGGCGCCACTTTTCCCAAGATAGAGGCGCTTTAAGATGCAACCCCGCCTTGCATGACGTTTTGGTAACTTTTTGACGGCTTATAACTTTCTGTCTATGTATCTTACAATTATAAAGTTAATGTCAAATTAAGAGCCGTTTTTCAACGATACTTTAATGTCTCAATATTACTAATATATTTAGTTGTTAGTTAATTATTCAACTTTTAATAGACCAGCTGCAGTCTCTAACATTGAAAAAATTATTTCTCAAGTTATAGCGTCCCATCGTCCACGATATTTTACGTCAGCGTTCGGTTGGATGTAATAAATTAAAAAAGTAAGCAACAAACTGTACAGATAATGTATATTTTAAAATAAAAAATAAAGTTAAACATGGTATTCTTTTATGGCACTATAAAAACGGAATCACGTCTACTAATCAAAATTACGAGACATTAAATTATGAAGCATCCTTCGATATTACATTTTCCAGAACTTCCATATTGATATATTACACGTTAAAAATGCTATTAGACCTCAAACTTTTCCCGTTCAGTTACGGCAAATTGCAGTTTCTTAATAAAAAATACAGATGGCGACACGTGTTCAAGAATAGGATTATGTGCATCTTCCGTCGTGTGCCGCTTGGAACGCCGCGGGAACGACAGAAAAAGCGTTAGATGTCAGGGTGTCAGATGCCTGGGTGCCCGCAGTGAGCGAGCCAGAGATGTCAGAACAACAAGCGCGAGGCTGCGGGTGCACCACAGCTGCTTTTGCGCGCGTTCTATCATGCGTCGGTATCACCGTGGTCGGTACACATGCCCGACGCGATCCAAATGGAATGGGCCCCATGAAAGGGATTCCACCATTTCGGATTCCGCCACGTATGCGAAAACATTTTAATGTTTTTATCACTTGCAAAAATCATTTTCGCAATCAAACTATGCTTGTCGGAATGGTTCTACTATATTTTGCTTCAAAAACAACCTCGGTAGCTCTTAAGTGGCAATGATATTAAAACAAAGCTTAAAATATTAAAACGTCTCAGTGTCTCCGAGCCAACGCGCTGGCCCATGAATCCATATTTGTCGGGTTTAAATATCGGTCGAGGTGCCCGCAATCTGACGGGGGCCAATCTGAGATTTCGGTTGTACGTCAAAAGGTCTCCTGTTAGTCAAAATAAACTCGCATTTTTTTTTTTTTATTGGGGCGTGTTACGTGATTTTTGTTGGTTTGGCTTGTAAAACCCTAAGATCTGAATATTTGCTTTGCTCTACCTTAGTTTGGAGCGCAGCCAACGCTACGGGCTGATGAAGCCACTGAAGCAGCGCCAAGAGCGCGAGGTCAAGCAGTTCGTTCTCTTTCTGTACCTGTGCGGTCGGGTTAAACTAGAGCCACTAAATAAGCTACGCTTCATACACATATTGGTGCTTAAAATGATGGTTGTCAGTTATTTTAAGCTTTATCTGAAATCACAGGAGACGCTTTTTCGTCCTCCACAAATGTTTAAACAGTACGCGACAAAGCAAAACAGTATTACGTGAGCTTCCTGACACCGAAACTAATGCTGAGAAAGTCGCACTTTTGAGTCATGACGATCGGCAGTCGCGTTTGATTTGTTACTAACCGCCAAGATGGCGGCGCCCACAACAATATCGGGGAAAAGAGGTGTGGGGGGGGGTCATTGGCCGAGTGTGTTGTGGTACCGCAGACCAGAGCACATGGAGAAATGCACGAGTGCGAGCTCTTTTCAAAGCATGGAGCTCATGCTGCAGAACCTGTAGGGACTAAATTCCCTCAATGTGTTTGCGTTGGTCTTTCAAGTAACCTCAAAGGTGCCAGTGCACGAGGCCCGTGTCTCGAGCGGCCCTTGGAGGCAAATGGCGGTGCAGCACTAAAATGACTGGCCCTTGAAAGCGAATGGCGGCGGAGCACCCGTTCGTGACACGTGTCTTGCGCGTTTCCACAACAATGGTTGGTGGTACTTGTAAAAAACGCTTTTCTCAAGGGGATTTAGCAGGGACCCTGGGTTCTGTCGTCCATCTGCATATATACCGTCGTGCGATTGTGTATCACATACTGTATACTGCGTAATGCACGTTAAAGACCCTGAGCTAATGGTTGTACTACACTTTTTATAATCTACAACGGGTAACAATGTCGCCCTGCGAAACTCCTGCTCTCTAAACAACTAATGACTAATTTTGAATGCGGCGTTACATTGCATTTTTAATGTGTTCGTGTGCTCGCGTTCTTGTTTTTTTTTTTGTCTACATCTTTGATTATGCGGCTCTTACTTATGATGAAACAAACTATAGTTGTCGGACTTCTGGAAAAATATTATATGACTAAGAAAATGGCACGTGAACGCAAAAGACAAAAAAAAAAGACACACATAGGCGCACTTAATGGGAAACTGAAGCGGTTCTGTATTTAGGAAAAAACACTTCAATGGCCTTCATTCGACCTCCAGGATCACGAATATCGAGATTATGTTTCAACTCGGTGCACGGAGGCTGCAGAAATTAATTTTTAAAGTACCGCCGAAGCCCCTCCTTTCTGGGGCGTGACGTCACACTAGGAGTTTTCGGAATCTCTGCTCTCGCGCATCTTCAGCGCCTGTCAAGCTATGCACGCGCACTCTTGCTATTTTCAAAAAGGTCAGAAAGAGACGTCACGGCTGGGGTCAGTGCGGAAAAATATAGGAAGTATTCACTGGCGGCCATAGCTGGGTGCAAAACTGCTGAGCGTGTGCTGATGGCGAGCTTCCACAGTTCTTTTGTAACGTGCATTCCGCACCCTCAAGATTGCCGGTCTTAGCAGCCTATTAATGTGGGCTCGTTCAGAGCATGCGCTCTAGACATCACCCACAAATATGGCGCCCAGTGAATACTCCTTATACCTGTCAAGCTTGCAATTGCACGCGCTGCCCACACGTGCGGCACGCGCTTGGCGGCCCAAAGATCCTAGTATGACGTCACGACTGGTCGGAGGTTTTTCGTGTTTCCTCGCGTTTAGTTACACGTTCGGGGAAAACGAATGTGATATTCAGATTCACGGGATAAAACTACGCCAGAATTCACCTCTAACTCGTTTTTTTTTTTTTTTCAAGAAGTGTTTCAGCTTCCCTTTAATAAAAAGAATTGAAATGATAGAATTGATTATAAGTGTGTTTTAAAAGGTTTGGGCGCACCAAAAGCTATAAAAGCGAGCTCTATGCTTTGGATTTTGGGTTGTTCACTGGAATTGTAGTTCATGGCAGCATGCTCGCACTTGTATGTTCCGCTTCGCTCGCACAATAAAACCAAACACTTTACTGGTATTGTATTTATGAAACAAAGCTTACCTTCTGCATATGTGCAATGCCCTCAGTTTTCGCGTGATCACACGCTGGTTTATCATGATTGTTTTCGTTTCCCACAGCGATTCAGTTCGTGCTCTTTTGTGTGCTACATGCATTAGAGACCAAGGTAACCCAGGAGCATTCTATTTCGCGGATTAAAAAAAAAAAAAAAAAATTATGCAACTTTGCCACGTGTGCCTCAATCAATACAAAATATTTTAAACTTCACCTGTGACCGCTTGCCTGAGTAAAAAAAAAAATGTTGTTTGTCAAGAACGATATCGATTGAATGAAATCACGTGGGAAAAACTCGTTCTAAGCACGCGACCGTTGGCATGCAGTGAATACTCATAATCGGCGCCGAGATGATTGGTAGCTGTCAGCAGGTGGAGTTTGTCTATCAACCCGGAGTTAAAATGTTTCCTTCTTTCTGTTGTAAGCAATCAGGAGACAACTTACACCAAATCTGAGGGTAATAAAGTACTATAAACATTTAAACATAACGGCCTGAGCAGTATATGTACAAGTTTTAGCTTTTGATGCACTCTTAACTTTCGATACTCTCAACGCTAGTGTAAAATGTAGGGCTGTTTCAGTCTTATCAGCGTACTATGTGCGTGCTTACACTATATTTTATACAACGTCAAACTCTACCCGTTTGCATCTTTTTTTCATTTTTGCACACCACTACGTGCGCGCATAAATCACCAAATTAAGACTGCAGGTATACATTGCTTTAAAAAAAAAAAAATGGGTTGTGTGTATGTTTATACAGCCTAGAACTTGGTCTGCCTCAACGGGCGACGAGTCTCCCAGCTGTAGATGAGCAATTTAGCCAGTGCAGTACAACCGCTAGCCTGGGGTCTTTTAACGTGCACCACGCAGTAGTGATACACGACCGCACGCCGGTACGATATGCTCATCCAGATCGAAACGGGCAGGGGTGGGGATTGAACCCAGGATCCCTGAGTTCTGCAGCGCGAGCTTTCGCTCCACGTGCTCCGAGCTGGTGTGCGTTAGCCCACTCGGCCCCCTTTTGCTTAAACTATGTGCAAAAGCTGTCCACAAACCCAGAATTTTTGCCTGGCCAGTCATTGCATTTATCACTGAACTCGTATTCAAATTATTTTTGTCATTTATTGCTGCGAGTTAATTTTTAACCTCGGTATTTTATTTTTATGGCTGCCGCACCACTCCTACTTTGGGTTTACCAAACTCAACATCTAAACCTGAGTGTCATTTTTTGTGTTTTCCAGTTTCGTGGTTTTGGTCAAAATAAACACCCAGCTACCTAAATATGACAACTGACCGCCCAAAAAATAGTTCTGTTTTGATTCTTGAGGTATTTAATTCCTCAAGCCAGAATTTTGGAAACCCAAGTCTATCACATCATCACGTTTTCCTGGAAATCAACAAAGAGCCAAACACATGCATGACAAAAGGGCCGGCCCGTCATATAAATTTGATCGCATTGGAATATGTGTAATTGGCCTCCGAAATCTCCGATAACGGCGCACAGGCGATTTTATATTTTTCAACGCGTCGGTTGTTTTGTTGTGCATGTGTCTCGCCATTTGGCTCAGGACGATTTTCGCGTTTTGTTCTGCCCACATTTGCTTGAGACGTGAGCTCGGAGCGTAGGCAACTGGCCCCCTGCACGAGAACTGGCGCAGCAGTGCGCGTTCCAAAGAAAGCTCGTGCAGAGAAAAACAACCAAAGGACCAGGGATGTCAAATTCAGGATATAGAAAAATACCCTACTGTATTGAAGCGCCACCACACACGATTTCTCGCATTGATGTACAGGCCTGGAAGGCGATCCCACCGCCATCTGTTAGTTCAGAATCACACTAACCAGCGCCAAAAGTGTTTGTTAGCACCACTACGCGCGCCCCGGTTTCAAGGTTTGGTGAAATGTCCTAGCTACTACAACTATCACTTCACCAAATAAACACAACGCCTGAAACAGGCTTTGCCGCGTGTTACCCATACAGCGCATGAAGCGAGCTGGCGAGCCGAGGTATCCGAGATCTGCGCGGTCTGTCCCAGTCCGTCCTACCCGTGACGTCACAAACGATGATTATGATAGCTAGAGAAGCGCCCCCTGTCTTCGCGCACACCGCCAATACCCCTTGCCTTTTCCCTCTACTCTTCTTTGCCTATTCGATTTTCGTCTGTTTTAATTTTCTGCTTTCTTCTCAGAGTGAACAACGACAGCTTATTAATGCGAAAGCATTAACTGTCCCATGGAGCGGAGCCGGCGGTGTCTGTGAGCGCGAAAGAAATTCCCATGAGCCGGCGGTGTCTGTAACCGCTGTAACCGCGAGAAACGTGAAAGTCCCAGCAATACGGCTCCTAGACAGCCATTGTCTGTGAGTACGCGCATAGTCCCAAGGAACGCCACCCCACAGAGAAGCCCTCTTCCTGGCGCTCCTGCCCGAACGCCAGGAAGGAGCGCGCTCGGCCGTCGCTCTCGCGTCAGTCGTCGCGGGAGGAGGAAAAGGAGGAAGGGGGCTGCGGTTGCTTCTGGTCCACTCGACGTCGAGGAACATGGCGGGGCCTGAGGCATCTCTATAGTCGGTGGCCGCAACCTCGCCAATAGCGAAACGTGGCCGTCCACGCCAGTACTCCGCAGACGAACTAAAGCAGGAGCAGGCTTGGGAAGTAATCCCTTACAAGTAACGGATTACTTGCAATCCGTTACATTTTCAAGTAATTTTGTAATTGCCACGTTACTTTTTTCGAAAGTAATTTCTAATGTAATTTCGTTACCAAATATTGGTAACAGATTACTTTAATTACTCCTTACTTTTTTTAAAAATATGAGCATCGTACAGTAACTGGAGCAATACGAGGAGAACATTCAGCAGCATAAAGAGAGCAAGTTCTACAAAATAGAAAACATCAGGAGAAAGAAGAACAGTCGAGAAGAAAACACGAATTTTTTTTTTTTTTTTTGTATGACCGGTTACTAGAACCATTAGAAAAACAGGCGAGACATGTACAAATATACGAAAGGCAAAGATCATGTAAGACAAAGCCGAGTAGGCTCTCCGTCGCCTTCCATCGTGTTTTTCTTCTTCTCCCGGGCAGGAGAAAGCTCTTCGTGTTTATTTGTTTTTTGTCTTTTACACCGTTTCACCCTTTTAAACTTTTTCGACGTCTCCCGCCACCTGCACAGACATGAAGCTCGGGTCCGTACCCCCTCGAATCGCGGGTTCACAACTCGCTTAATGATGTAGCCTCGCGCGAGCGGGTCGAATGTCTTTGTCTTTGATGTGCGCTACTGTATTCTAGCACTGCTCTTGAGGCACGGCTGAAAAGCGCCCGGCGCGAGGCTAAGAGCCCTGTCTTCGAGGGTACGGATGATACTTCTTTTGGTTTACTTGTTTGGGCATGGTGGTCGAGTCCACTCCTCATTTTACAGTCAACTGTCAACATAAAAGGGGGGGGGGGGTAGTTAGGCCATCTGGAGTGCTGGCAGAGAGAGAGAGAGAGGGAACGCGTAAAACTGGTGTGATCCTCTATTGTTTTATGAGACCGATGGCCACCGCTTCTCTCACTCTCTATGCCCCCCCCCCCCCCCCCCCCCCGGGCCTCCACGAATATTGGCATGAAAGTGAGAACCGATAAATGATCGAGAACCCGTGACCGCCACTTTTTCTCTGACTGGTCGAGTTTTCGGTCATGGAGTGCCCGTCGTCTCCATGGCCGTCTCTTAATGAGATGTTCAAAATTCAGGGGCATTAAGGAGAACGGAAACCTAAAGTTTCAGTGCATACTTTGCTTGCCAAAAAACACACATTGTCATCAGCAAAAACAACAAACTCTAATACACCCGAGTCAAAATGGAGCTTTCGTAGATCGCTTCTTTAACTCCGAATCTCGTAGCGGAGGTAGACGCTGCTACTGAGCATGCGCACCGCTAGCTTTGTCTGCACAATTCCAGGGATCATTTCCGGAGGCCCTAAGCTAGCGGGATGGCGGGTGTGGTTGCAGCTTTCGGTGCCTTGTCAGCTTACAGGTGAACGGACTGCACCTACACTTTGTCTCGGAAATAAAATATTTCATTTTTACGAGGGCTACCATAATACGGGCGATATGAGAAATGAAATGTAGTGTTGCGGAACATTTTTGAAAAATATCAAAATTGCTTCTTTTGTTTCTTGGATAAGTGTACGGAAAAAGTAACGAGAAAGTAATTTATAACGTAACGAGTAAAGTAATCCGTTACTTTTCAGCGAAAGTAATTTGTAACGGCAATCCATTACATTTGAGGCTCGGTAATTCGTAATTGTAATCCATTACATTTTTCTAGTAACGAGCACAAGTCTGAGCAGGGGACACATGAGCAATGGAAACGGGAGCCGCGCGGCAGTATCATAGCAACCGGTACTGGCGTCTCTACGTCACCTTCCGTGCGGCGGCGTCGCTCGAATCTGATCGATACAGATAAGGCCGCGCGGGGCGCCTCTGGCGAGCCTAGCGGTGAGCGCAACGCGGCGCCCACTTTCACAGCGCTTTCGCATCCACAACTCATAAGAAGTGCTTAGGTATCCCCGGAATTTTTGTTACTAGCACTCCCAGAACTTCTAGTTCCCTTTAATAAATCGACTCTCTTCTCTCTCTCTCTCTCTCTCTCTCCCTCCCTTTCGCTTTTTTTTTTTTTTTTTTAAGTAGACAAATACTGTGGCGAATGCAGTTTTCGTCGGCGTCCATCTCAAAACGAGGACGAAACGACGACAGGAAGACGAGGTTTAAGATCACCCTCAGATGATTCCTTGCAGAGTTTGGAGGAACTTAGAGCTCGTAGTTAAAAGGGGGAACCCGCGTAAGAAACTGAGAAAGAGGAAAAGACGTGAGCGCCCGGGGACGTCAGAACCATAGAGTTATTATAATGTACGCTAGAGGTTCAACTGGCGCTTGTGTCCCAGAGCCATATGTCTCTGTTGTGTCCATGCGACTTCCGTGACGCAAATTGAAGCAGACAGCAACCAGTCTACTTTTGCGGTGCTCCTGTGCATTTTTATGGGAGCACGTGCGTGCATTTTCTCTCTTCGCTGAGAAATAACATGGATCACTTTTGTTATTTTGGGTCGTACCGAATAAGATGTACCTTTATTAACACTGTAAAAGTGTGATTGCATTAGTTGCAGTATTTCTATTCGTCAGTGAACAAGGTTACACATCGTTATATTTAAGGCTCGAACCTCTGTTCTACATATCAGGTGTGTAAAGACAAGCGACAATTTTAAACAAAATTACAATAGAAAGGAATGGTAGGGTACTCAAGGTTCGCCAGCATTCCGGTGACGCTTATAGTGTATTGCTTATATGCCAGTCCTGTCACGATATGAGAATGATTCCGTCGTGCCTCTTTACGGGCGGCTAAAAACATTCAAGACGTAAACAATAAAGGGCTATAGGAGGTATCTCCTTTTCTTATTTCCTATGCCGGGTCAACTTTTGTCTGGCACGTGTTTTCTATCTTCTCCCTATTTTCAAAGAATTTGAGTGTGTGTGTGTGTGGGGGGGGGGGGGATGTTTTGAACGCAGAGCACGCATATTTGCGCATACGCATTATCAAAGAGAATCAAACCGTACTTATTTATTCAATATCTGCCTATATTTACTTGGCCTTCACTTTATTTTAACTGTCTTCATGCACGTAAAGTTTATAATCCAGCGTTACTGCGAAGTTCTTGCACGTCTCCCTTGGTTTTCCAGCAGTCCATCGGTTCGTCTTGCACGTAAATCCCCCCTGCCGAAAAGCGCCGACGCCGTGTTCGCGTTAACAGTGTTTAACAGTGCACATAAATGCATGTATGAAGCTCCTTTAGCACTGTGTTTGATGCAATTAAATTAACCGAAAAACACTGCATCTGACCAATATCTTTATTTACGTGATTCAGAAATGTTTCATACTATTTACTACGTTATAATTATTCGCAATATTTGCTCTTATAATTCAGCGCAGAATTTATTTTTCTCGTCTGGTTTGCTTTAGTTTGCAACAACACACTAGCACCGGCTGAACTTTTAGCGCGTACATTATAATAACTTGATAGTCAGAACGCCGAGCTCTGGTTCGAATGATTAGTGGGTAGACCTAAAGCTATTGCTGTCATTGTCTCCTCTGCACTCGTCGAACGCGTTCGAATGCGAAAGCCAAATGCCAGACGCGGCCTTTACGCGTTCTAGCGCGTTCGACGGGCGTAATGGAGACAATGGCAGCTAAAGGCCTGTGCACACACTTGCGAACTCCTTAGAACCGAATGCCTTAAAACCTCTGAAACGACGAGAGAACTCACTAACACGCTGGCGGCGCCTTCTATACAATGACCTTGGAACTGCGTTTTACTAGAGCGAAGATTTTGCGGTATTTTGCGAGGTCAAATGTGTGTATGACTCAAGAGAAATGTCGTTTATAAGATCGACAAATGTTTTTCGTGCCAAGAAAGAAAGATTGATGCGCGAAAGAAGAAAATATACGGAACCGCGCAAAGTGCTCCACTGCTTCCCTATTGGTGGCGCTATAGTGCGTTCCCTGGTCATAAAGGTTGCAAGGGTTGCAAGGCACCCTTTAAGCGCCGTTCACTCACTTGCAACCGAGTAGGACCGAGAGAGACGAGACCGGTTTTTAAGCCTCTTGCAACGGCGTTGGACCGTATGCGCAGCTGCAGAGCTGGTCCTACGCATATGCAAGTGGCTTCAAGGGACGATGCAACAATTTTTGTACTTGGTGCAAATACCGCTTAGAGCGAATCCCTGGCTTTAATGACCTATGAAAAACGCTTTCGTTTTTCACCATACGCAATAGACCCCTTTCGATAGTCACGTGCCGATTATTATAAGGTCGGAACCACTGCACAATTAGCCCCGTGCGCGACCGAAAGCGTCGCTGTGGTCGGCCTTCCACGATTGGCCGAACGCTGACTATGACGTCGGAAAGGGGATTTATCATCGACGGAAATAAGAGGAATGAAAGAACTTTAACTTTGACGGTGTTGGCAGTGTTCCTTTAAAAGCGCAATGATTTCAAGCTTCCACCATGCTAATAACAAACACCATCGAACTTGTTGTTTGCAAGGTAATGACGTCACAAGGGGGAACCACAGGAGGGCGCCACCAAAACATCTCGCCGCTAATAGCGGAACAACTGCTTCGAGGAATGTGCAAGTCATTATATAAGATAACGAGTGCCGGAGCGCGACCAACACTACGAGCCGATCAGCCAATCAAACAGCGACGAAAGTGCAACGTCACTGCGCGCATCACCAAGTTTCTGTGAGTGTGTTTTCCGTGCCGTGACGTTGAGGTTTCAGTCCGCCATTGTGAAGGGATTCCGCAGCTGCCAACAAAAAGCAGTATTTCTGAAAAAAAAAACAGCGTTTATTCTTTTTGATGACGTGAGCGATCGAAAGCGTCGCTATGATCGACCTTCCACGATTGGCCGAATGCTGACTATGACATCAGCAAAGGATTTATCATGAACGGACATAAGAGTAATGTAAGAACTTCAGTTTTCACGGTGTTGGCAGTGCCGACGTACATGCACGAGCATGCTGCTTGCAATAGCGCCTATAGTGCGCGAGCGCACGTGCGAACCCGGAATGCTCACAGCGTTGGGCTCGCGCTTCTAGCTTTGACTTCGCTTGCACATAACGTGAAACGAAGTGCGCGGCCAAAAGCAATACCACCTAGAGCGTTTCCTCCTCTAAAGTCATCACGATCCCCTCAGCTCCCCCTATAGGTAGCACGGATGAGCACCGTCGTCTGCTACATCACGACAGCATGCAGATAATGAAACAGACGCTCACGCCTGGAGCTTGCATGAGTGAAAATGCCTTACTGCTGTGCGAAGGGCCGCAAAGCCTGGACGCTGGACGCTGGCACTGACGCCATTTTCGAGGGCGCTGTTTATACTCCGGGTCGTGCTTTGAAGCGTTCTTCCGCAGAACGAGCGCGCGCGCTAGAATGCTCGTCTCAAAGCAGGGGCGCGTTGGCTAGCTCGCGCTTGTGGCCGAGGGAGTGTTCGCGTGCGCGTTGCAAATGAACTGGAAGCTCGCAATCAGCTCGCGCAGCAGTCACGCACACAGCTGTGGCCGCAGGTGAATGCGTCAAGCGTCGCTGTGGTCAGCTTTCCACAATTGGCCAAACCATGGGCATATGAGCACTGTCAGATTGTCAACGTTGACGGTGTTAGTTTCGGATTGCGATGGCTCCTAGCTTCTACTGTGCTTTTTAAACACACCATCGAACTCGTCGTCGCACCCGATGGTAAGTAGCCAGAATAACAACTGGTGACGTCACGGCGAGGCAAATCCCAGTCGTGACGTCACGGAGGGAAACCATAAGAGGGCGCCACCGAAACATCTCGGCGCTATATTAGCGCCGAGATGTTTCGGTGGCTATGATTTCTATGATGCTGATGATGACTTGCACATTTCGGTGCTATGATTTCAAGCTTCCACCATGCTCCTTACAAACACCATCGAACTTCTTGCTCGCAAGGTAATGACGTCACGAGAGGAAACCATAGGAGGGCGCCACCAAAACATCTCGCCGCCATTAGCTCGCAGCCAGAACGAGCGGCCACGTGATCTGGAGCCGATTGTATGCCGGCTGTAGGGATGCTGTGGCGTGAATGGGGGATATGATGACGTTAATTTCGTTGCGTGTGCTCGCGCACACCGGCGGCTGCGTGAAAGGGGGATATGATGACGTCAGTTTCGTTGCGTGTGCTCGCGCACACCGGCGGCTGCTGGCTCGTGGAAAGATCGTGCGCCACTTATTATTGGCGGCGAGATGTTTTCGTGGCGCCCTCCTATGGTTACCTTTCGTGACGTCATTACCTTGTGAACAACAAGTTTGAAGTTGTTTGTAAACAGCATGCTGGAAGCTTGAAATCATAGCACTCTCAAACCAACACTGCCAACACCGTCAAAATTGAAGTTCTTCCATTCCTCTTATTTCCGTCGATGGGAAATCCTTTGCTGACGTCATAGTCAGCATTCGACCTATGATGGAAGACCGATCAAAGCGACGCTTTCGATCGTTCACGTCGCCAATTGGCAACGTGAGCGATCGAAAGCGTCGCTGTGGTCGGCCCACCACAATTGGCCGAATGACGACTATGACGTCAGCAAAGGATTTCTCAGCGACGCAAATAAGAGGAATGGAAGAACTTCAATTTTGACGGTGTGTGCAGTGTTTCTTTGAGAACGCTATGATTTCAGGCTTTCACCATGCTCAATACAAACACCATCGAACTTGTTGTTCACAAGGTAATGACGTCACGAAAGGTAACCAAACTGAGGGCGCCACCGAAACATCTCGCCGCTACACTGAAATGTTTGGTTCAGCATCCCTTTAATCACAGCCACGCGCCGGGGTTGGCAAAGCACAGGACACGCGCTGAGTTCCAGACACTGTTAGGGTTCCGGGCCACTACCCGAATACTTGTCGAGCTATTGATTATCGCGAGCCCAAGTCGAGTGTCCACGCAATGCTTTGGTCCAATCTATGAGCCGCATTCAAATATCGTCGCTGAAGTGTACTGCGACCCCCACGCTACGTCATCAAGTTCTGCGACGGAGAGATCGAAAGAAAACGCTCGCTTTTGTCCTTGAAATGACACTCAACAAAAACGTTTCTTGGTCAGTGGCGTTACGTGTGAGTGTGCTTGGGTCCCACTAGTGCCAGCAAACTCGTGTAAAGTGAAAAAAAAAAAAAAAAAAAAACATTCCAATGAGAATATCGTTGCACGGCAAACCGGTCTTGTCTCTCTCGACCCTACTCAGTTGCAAGTGTGTGAACAGCACCCACTAACCATTCCAAGCAGAGCTCGGCGTTCTGACGTCCTCGCCCACTCGCGTCTCCTCCTTCCCCTTACTTTCTCGGCAAACTGTCGAAGGCGGTTTACAGAACGCTGTTAATCTCACGGAGGAAATCATCCAAAAACCAAGCTCTCTCACGCTACTCGGAAAATTATTCCAAATTCCGACGGGGAAAACAGACTACGTATCTAAAACACTCGAGTGAACGAGAATCTGGGACAATGTCGAGGAACTTTGAGTCGTGGAACGTGATACATTAAATGATAAATAACGAGAGGAAGCTGGGGTCGGCAAAGTACATCTAAAAAGTACTTTAAGCAAAGTACAAGGAAAATGAGAGGTCATGCACAAATTTAATAGTGATTACATCGGGCAGAATGTGCTTAAAGTACTGTTTATACAATGTATTTTCAAAATAAAGTACATGTACTTTTTAACACAATCTTTCATGATTCCCCTAAATTCCCCTATACAGAGGTTTTTTGTATTATTATTGATATGTTTAGGGTTAGTTGGGGGTGGATTAGTTACCTTCGGAAATGACGGCGAATATTGGATAAGTCAAATGCCCACAGAGTAATTATTTTCGGAAGTAGCGCCAAATTCAGAAGTCACTCCGACTTCTGAATTTGGCGCCGCTGGCACTGGATATTGTAGGAATATCTTCTCCTAATATTTTGAACCTCCTCGCTTGCGCTGACCAAGCGAGAAGTAGAGTTCGAAATGCTTGGGGGAAGCCGCCTCAAATACAAACGGAGGAGTGAGCCGTCTGCTCGGGTTTGTGGTGAAACTAGAATATCCGTCCCAGTATTTATTCAGGGTTGACAAAGCATTATTTGTGATACAAATTTAACAACAACAACTTTGGGGAATGTACTTTGAAGTCGGGAGTTGTACCTTCCTCGAAAAGTACCAGAAAAAAATACTTCAAGTAAAGTACAAGTACATATTCAGAGAATGTACAGGGAATTCCCCGAGAAACGGGAACCGTGTTTTTTCGGCAGGCGTAAATAAACTATGCACCTCAGAAAGCCCAAGCTCCGTGAGAAGATGACGCTGGCGTTTGAGATAGAACGCGAAGGTTTGACAACATGACATCACCTGGATCAAAATATAGCTGAGAAAAAGGAAATTTCTCTATGAGCCGACGTCCAGCTAAGCCTATAATACGGTCCAAACAAGAAATTGCACAGTGGGCGCCTGTAGTATTTACTTCATTGGAATAAACTTGTAAGCAAGAAAGGAAACAATACCATCTTTCTTGCTGAGAAGTTTCTTTTTTTCACTGAAATAGATGCTGCATGCTCCCACAGTGACATTTCTTGTTTTAGCGATATTAGGCTTAGACAGACGTTTTTCTCAATTATCGTTTGATCTAGGTAACGTCATGTTCTCAAACTTTCGCGTTCTATCCCAATCGCCAGCGTCACATTCTCACGGAGTTTGAGCTTTCTGCGATGCATAGTTTATTCACCCGGGCCCAAAAACACGGTTCTCGTTTTTCGGAAACTCCCTGTACTTCAAGTAAACCAACTACATGTTTTCTAAACCTACTTGAAGTAGTACTGTAAGTACAATGTACTTAATATACTTCTCAACGCTGAGAAAAAGAGAATGATATAGAACTGTCGTTCCTTGCAATCCAATAGAAAAGTTTTAACCGGTGAAATACTTGCCTAGAAGGCCGAGTTCTATTTCGGATAAGGGCGGAAAACCGCAACCGCTCTGATCACACATGAACCGCGGTACGTTTCTGAACAGCTTGTTAAGTTTGTTTATGTTGCGAGACTGCTAATGGGGTATACCGTATATGCACCAATAATTCCCATTGTGTCCCTTGTTGCAGTGCACCAGTTGTGCTAACGGTGAGTTGGCCTGCAAGAATTAAAAGTTCCCATATGCTAGCTTTCGAACTTGCTTGTTTCCTATCCGTAAACGTCCCGCATCTAATTCGTCTCGTTTGTTTTCATATTAGTATATTTCCTCCGTCTAATTCGGATCGTTTTATTTTGTAACCGCGTATTTTCTGCGTTGTGGTCGTCGGCAAAAGCAAAAGATGCGGCGACGCCGTTGTCGAGCTCAACCGGTTTCGAAGTTGGGGCGTGCGGCTCACAACACTGTGCGGCAGTTGGCGTCGGGCTGGCTCGCTCAGCGCCGCAGCCATAATTGCAGTAAACATCAACTGCCAGCTACGTCGGCAGTTTGGAAAACGCAATTTTTTTCACTCTCAAAACCGCTAATTGCCGTTGATCTGAAGCGGAATCGTCACGGATTCGAGCTCACGTAGTGTTCTCGACGCGTTCGGCGTCAGCGACCGACGTTTTCCGACGCCGCAAAGGGGACAACGAACTTTGCCCGGTTGACAGCCCTCCCAGGCGCAGCGCAGCCGCACAAGAGCCAAACAACTCGTTCGGGACGCCTCTCAAAACTCGTTTTGACGTAAGTCCGATCCAGCATTCGCGGGGCTAGAGCCCTGGGCTTCAAGCGTGCTAGTTTGGAAGATATCTCCGTCGCGACGATGCTTCCTAACGCAAAATTCCTCTCGAGTTAGGCATCGGGCTGACTTGGGCCCTGTCAGCGATGCCTACCAACTTTTGTCAAAACATGGAGTCGAGTCAAGTCTGTGCTGCTCGGTTTGCACGCAAGACATACCATTTTATTTTCGAATCCGCGCTCGCTTTTAGACGTTTACATACTCGGCCGTTAGCATCGTTTGAGTGTTGCGTTCTTTTGTTCTTTTTCTTATTTCCTCGCTTTGGCTGTTGATAATCGCTTCCCGTGGTCAGACGTTCGTTTTTTGTTTGTTTTCGTTGTCGCGTTCGCCGAAC
Source organism: Ixodes persulcatus (assembly GCA_013358835.2). Taxonomy (NCBI): domain Eukaryota; kingdom Metazoa; phylum Arthropoda; class Arachnida; order Ixodida; family Ixodidae; genus Ixodes; species Ixodes persulcatus. Next base: position 76,234 of record JABSTQ010008722.1, on the reverse strand, counting down.
GCGGCGGTTCTTGGACTGCCGGCCGTTGGCTTCGCACGCTCGTCCTGGTAGTATTTTTAAAAGCTCTGTGCTAGGGATAAATGACGGCGGGAGCATTGCCCGCGATCCTGATATATATACGCTTTGCTGTTCGCGATATGTCAAGTTGAGCGCGACCGTTCAAAACGGCGGACTTTTCTGCCGCTTCGAAGTTTGTCAGCGAAATAATAGCGTAACAGTGTAATATATACCAGAAGAGTGAACTTGAGCTCTATTTGTTTACTTTTATCGGATAACGCATGCGTGTCATGACTGCAGCGCCCAGTTATCACCGCAGCTCGACGGGTCTGTTGGCGCCACATTTGTGACATGAAAATTACGAATTGGTCCTGTGCTTCGTGTTTTTTTTTTCTTTTTTTTGCGCAAAATTTGATTTTGGTTGAAATGAGGGCACTTGGGAGAAGTTCAAGCAAAATCTAATAAAATCTGATTTCTCCCCTCATATCCGAGAATGAGTTACCACAGGTTCACCTCAACTCGTAATAATAAAAAAAAAAATACAAAAAATTCCACAAATTTTGTTTACAATAACGGGTGCCGAAAGTTCCTTCCAATTGTTGGCATGCTTTTAAAGGAGAACAGTTGCATGTATTTTCATGTGTTCTGATATTTCGTCATGTTTTGGTATCCACTGACTGCAAAGATGTGTTGACCCACAACTTTGTTTTTGTTGACCTCCGCGATATGAGCGGCTTCTTCGAGCTTGGTCACTTGCTGTTAGTTAAGTGCATTGATTCCGTACCCAACTGCAATGTGAAGATCTGCCGCATGCATTTAACTGTGCATGTTCTCTGAGCATATCCATTTATTTTGTGGTACTGCATGTGTAAACCAAGGAAGCACACTCTGATTTCCCTGACTTGCGAAAACACTTCATCCGCCTGCGGAGATCATCAGAGATACCCATTCAAGTTTGTAGCATAATGAGATATTCACCACTTTGATCATTTGAGGGCATCGAATGGCATAAACAATTTTATATTTCTTTCCAGCTTTATTCCCCGGCTTTCACTACACAATCCAAGTTGCTACATATTTCCCCAAATAATAATCATGATTATTCTACATTTTCCCAACGCCGGATCGGCCGTGCTTGAAGGTAGGCTAGCATCCTCGCAATAGTGACGTCTTCGCTTGTTCTCGAAAATAGAACTCGCGCTTTATGCCGGGAACGCACAACGCAATCATTCAATGCTACGTCACGTGGGGTTTTTATTCGGCCTGCTTAAACATTTCTCGATGGCAATACAGTTGACAAGTGACGTGGGCTGGCTCGCAACACGGTCTCCTGTCTGCAAGATAATTATGAAGGCCTCGATCGCATCGTGAGCTTCTCATTTTGTTGAGTGTCTCCCATGTAAGCAGTGTTCCACTCTCTGGTATTGAAAAGGGCCACGTATCTTTTGGCAAGGAATTCAATCAGACGAGACGAAGATGCTTGCTCCTGGCCTCGTAGATTCTATAGATCAGTGGCAGGCCAAGAAATCGGTACAAGTTCCACCTCCGACAAAGCGGTACCAAAAGCAGAATGTTTGCGTTGGAGGTGAAGCATCTGCTAAATTTTTAACCTGCCACCTACTATGTGGCGACAAATCAATCCAGGTATACTAGCTTTTTGACGTATAGTGTGTCCCCCCAAAATATTTAGTGTTTTTTTACCGCAAAAATATACTATGCATCGCCGGATGCTCATTCTCCGGCCAAAGGTGGCGCTGGAGGTCCGAGCCGTTATCTCAATAAAAAATTATGAGTAATTTTCTGAAAATTTCAATGGGTAAATGGGGTCCATTTTCGGTAACTGGTGCCATTCGGCTTCATTTATTCGAGAGCTCTGTCGGCTACCATTTTCCCATTGAAAATTTCAGACAATCACTTAAATAACTCTTGAGCAAGATAACGACGAGTTCTTGATCTTTGGCATCTGGTTCGGACCACTAGTGGTACATTTGGGCAGAGAATAAGCTTCTGGAAATGCATAGTTCATTTGTGCAGTGAAAAAAAAGAAACTACATTTTTTTGGGACACCTTGTGCTTTTTATTTTGCACTGAGGCTTTGCACGCACACTGCTCATTCTGGCTCATTAAAACTTGCACAGAAAGTGGTCAACTGTGTCATTTTCAGCCCAGCAGAAGTTTCGGCGTGTTTGTCTACGTTTGGATTGGAACACCATACCGTAGAATACCACGCATCCGCCCATTCCCAAAGTTGTAAGATCTGAGAAAATATGCTCAGTGCGTTGATATGTAAAATTGATGACCGGACAAGCGCCCATTCCCAATTTTTTCACGATTATCTTTAGATTTTGAGGGCGCTTGCCTAATATTTTACGGTGTGTACAGGACACTGAAAAGAGACACTTGACTTCAGCCGAAATCGTTTCAATTGTGTCATATATTCTTGGAGTTGCTTCTTCAAGAGCTACCAGCTAGCACACAAAGCTTTTGTTGCTGTTGTTCTAAAAACAATCGGCGACAAGTTATTTTTTTCTGTGCCACAGCGCTATTCCTAAATGGGCTTCATCCCATTTGAGTCCTGTTTTTAGTCAATGAATGAGTAAGATAGTCAAGTTATTTACCAGAAAACTTGATCTTACCCGTTTAGTGATTGCAAATGGAAACTAATAGGACAAAGCTCGTTTGGGAACTGCACTGTGACAGATGGGAAAAAAAAACAACCAAGTGCTCCCTCAGGGAGCTGCACCAAGGAGCTCTTGTGATTGCCTTCCTCTTCTTCGATGGCTGTTGAACGTATTCAACGTCAAATTCGTTCAGCGTGAGTTTAAATGTGCGAGAACATAAATTTTCATTGATAATATTTTTGGGAAAACAAGTCACGAGCCGAAATGCCCACCTTCTAATAACCTAACACCAGACTTTTTATCACATGCTTTCTTTGATATATGTGTTGAGGAGACCAGACTTAAAGGGGTCATGGCACCAAAATTGAACAAGTTAGATTTTTGTAATGTGAAATCTTCATGGACTGCCTAAAAAAATGCCTAGTTTCATAACCTTAAAGCTCTAGTAATTGTAAAAATTAAATTTGTGGGGGTCATAGTTTTCGTACGGTGACCAGGCAACCGTGACGGAACTCTTGGCAACATCAGCACCTTGGTCACTCGTGCTTTTGCCATTTAGCCGGATGCTAAGTTATACCCCTGTCAGACGGGCACCTCAAATGACATTTACCCCAAATGACATTCAGTGTAAATGTCATTTAGGCAGTGTCACATGGCAACTCAAATGTCATTTGACTTAAATGACATTCGAGCTCAACTGAATTCTCCCAAACTCATTTACGGCTCCTAAATGTGTAGTCTCGTCGACAGCGGTCAGCACTAGTTCCGCGAATTGAAATAAAACATTATAAATAATATAAATACAATTGAAAACAATGCTTGTAGCAATTATTTTTAGAAAAAAATGCTCATAACGTGTATATCTCGCACACCTTTTGCGATATATTTGTTTAATATACTCGCGGTCTCAGTTGCGCGTCAGGAACGCGATCCGACGTTCCGGCAGTTCCGGATCCATCGCACTACGATCATTGTCGTCAGCAGGCTCCATCGCTACAGGGTCACGGTCTTCGCTTGAATCGATCGCAGACGTAAACGTCAACGAGGTATACGAATCCGGCGAAGAACGAAAGAGCGCGAGGAACAACGGCGAGCAAGATGCACGGAGTTCCGAAAGCAGACGAGCCAAGCGGCGGAACGGCTACGGATTACTTGGGATTGCTGACGTCGTGTCATAGTTGCCACAAAACACCTTGTCTCTGTCAAAACGTGTACTTAGTTTTCATCACCGTGTTTGAATTTTATGTTCTGAGAATTCATTACATTTTATTTACTTAGTAAACAATAAAATAAACACTAGTTTGCCCGGTTAACAACAGACCGCTATCGTGATAGACATCACCTAAATGACATTTGAGTTGCCCGTCTGACACGACACGACTTAAATGTCATTTGAAAATCCTAAAGGCCTTTAGCGTAAATGACATTCAAAGTGCCCGTCTGACAGGGGTATTAGTTTAGCTGAGCTTAGTTTTATCTTAACTGCAGGTAGCGAGGCCTGTGATGTTCTGGGCTCATTTGACGAATTATAGCTGTCGGAACTAAAATAGGATGGTCCAACATCATCTGACTCACTTGTGCTAGTGTCCTCAACGAAGTCGACCACAGACACTTTAGAATCACGAGACTTCAAATGCTTCCGAGGAAGTGTGCTGCGCGAGGAGCGCTCTCCCTCAGCCGCGCATTCGATTATAATAAATTAGAATCTCGTGACAAAAAAAAAAACTACAGAACTTGAAACTAGAGTGTCTGATCTAACCACCAGATGCAGTGACAACGAGCACAGGCCGCCCAGACTTTCACGCGAGACCAGCAAAGAATGGGAAAACCAAAACAAGCCTCGCCGATGTGCAGTTGTCCATGATCCGAGCTTATTTGACAAATAATTGCCGTCGGAACTAAATTACGATCATCTGAAATCATCCTCAGACTCGCTCGTGCTAGTGTCGGCCACAAAATCGAGTGTGGCGCCCTCAAATTGCGGGACTTCAAACGCGATTCCGAGGAGGTGGGCCGCGGGATTAAGAGGGCACTGAAGTGAAATCTGAGATTGTCTATTTATGGTGGTAACTCAAATCTACGGGCTGTAAGTATCCTAAAAAAGAAAAACCCAAAATTACACTAGTGGGCGGCCAATTTTCTTATTAAAATCTAAGCAAAGATCGTGACACGCCTCTGCGCCTCTTTTTCTGCTCCTTGCAACAGACGCCAGGTCGTGCCGTCGGACGGCGTTTTGAAACAATAATTGCCGTATTATGTCTCCTACGCCCAAAGATTCAACATTTTCAGTGAGATATAATGCACGACGCATCTAAAGAGAGCAATAATGGTAGCGTTTGGACTCTTCGCACAATTAACTATATTCAACGGTCAAATTCTATGGAGGGAACTCTAGGATGGCGCCCCCGAGAGAAAATAGCGCATGTACATTTCTATCGCTGCAAGTTTATGAGAACGTCTTGCCGTCTAGAACCGGTCATTTTTATTGACTGAAGGCCCAATAAACCATATGACATCAAAAACAAGCCTCTACAAAAAGCACTTAAGTGCCCCTTTAAGATGCCACGTTCGCAGCGCATAGCGCTCTTCCTTGGTCGCGCGTTTGGTTATGATTGACATCTCGTGGGAAAAAAGAAAAAAAAAGACTATACGGAAACAGGAAATAGTGTTTATGTAACCACCAGATGCCATAACAGATCCAGAAACGCGTTGAAGGCTTTACAATGGGGCTCGCAAGGGGGGCTCACAAATCATCAATCACGGGTGATCGACTTTGACTGGAGCGGTTAGGAAAGAGTTAAAGACGGTGCAGGAGATTGCGTGGAACTGAAACATTGTTACGGTCAATATTGTTTGGGTTGCTCTTGCTCGTAAAACTCCGAATCGCTCTGCTTCCCATTTTCCTGGAAAAGTGGCACAACAAGTTAACGCAAAGGCGATCCAGGCATCACATCTGGAGCACGAACGAAGCATTCACTCGCAGTTAGTCATTTCAAATATTTTCATAACGAAGCGTGTTTATGACTTCGTCGTAGCCCGTAATTTGGACGAGGCTAGAGAGCCGGAATTGTAGGTAATTATTTAAAGGGCTCGCACTTGCGGACTGGTTACGATTGTTTTAAGTGGTTCCCCAAGGCTCGCATTTCTGTGGGCTAAATTACTCGTGATGGATGGATCATTACTGAAATGTGGATGTTCCCATGCCATGCACATGCATGTTATGTGTCCCATTTAATGGGAATACTGTAAGGGTTTTGGGACTGTACCTTGTTCACCTTCAGGTTGCAGTTGGGGTTAGCAACCTGCAGTCCATTCACACTTAGTTGTCGAAGCTACTGGCTCGAGCCAGTCTTGGGTAAATTACTTCTAAAAAGTAATGTGTTCCAGTTACTTTTAGAAAAAGGAGTGAAAGTTAGTTACCACAACATTAAAGTGTAACTAGTTACAGTTACTTTAGAGAAGAGGCAAAGGCACTACTTTTTAGTTACTTTCCGTAACAGGTGCGTAAAGGCCCGTTCACACTCTTGTAACTCCTTAGAACCGAGTGCCTTAAACCCTCTTAAAATCTCTTACGGCGAGAGAACACACTGGCACACTGGCGCCATCTATACGGTGACCCTGGAACTGCATTTCACTAGAGCGAAGGTTTGACAGTATTTGCGAGGTCAAATGTATGTACTATTTATAAGAAATGGTTGTTTAAAACATTGACAAAAGTTTTTCGAGCCAAGAAAGAAGGGATGATGCGCGAAAGAAATGGTAAATATACGGGACCGCCAAGTGTTCCACTGCTGCCTGATAGGTGGCGCCAGTGTGTTCTCGTCGTAAGAGATTTTAAGAGGTTTCAAAGCACATTGTTCTAAGGATTCGCGAGTGCTTGAACGGACCTTAAAGATAACTGCGTTTTTTTGCATAAGATTCACACGGGGCTATCACCGGGCCGTGACTCGCGAGAAACTATGTATTTGCAAGTTGGCGCAATTGAAACATGACACTTCAAATGACGGAACGCATAATTTGGAAAGTGCAAGGAATGGTTAGATTCTACTCAGTCAATGATACCTTAATCCTCAAGAAATTATGAAAAGTAACATTGTTACTTACGTTGTCACTTCAGAAAAAGTAATTGAACTACAGCCACAATTTACTTTTTAAAAAAGTAACACGTTACATTTACAGTTAGCTAAAATGTAATGAAGTTGCAGCAACGGGCTACTGCCCAAGACTGTCTCGAGCTTATGGTTTCATTAGCGTCTCATTGGCCCGAAGGCGTGTGCGATTCAAGCGCTGTATCGAGACGCTGGCTCGTGTCAGTAACTTTGAGAGCGTTGTGCACTAAGTATGAGACAGCATAGGCAGTTGTGTAGTGCACCAAGCCGTAGTAACGTGTACAAAATACCGTGATGCGGTTGCTGTATAGTCTCAAAGAGAAGATCCAGCCTTTTCGTTAGCATCGTAAAAGCACCGTTGTTGAACTACTTGTATCGTGAAAGGTTAAGTGCCTAATTATGCAAACGGAATGAATCGTGAAATTGCATGTAAAGTAACATGCAGGTTTGTCCTGGCAGTCTTTAGGCCTCCACAGGAGGTTGACATGGTTTTCATGCGAGGCATCATGTGCATATAGAAAACCAAGCAGCCCATAATGTGCTGCTTTCAGCTCGCTTATCATGATGGAAAGAAAGTAGAAATAAAGCAATCTTTATTTCCACTTTCTTTACTTTATTTCCACTAAAGCGAGAACCGAAAACTTGTCACTTATGGTTGTTCGTTGTTTGTGAGTTCCAAGACTGAGCGTCAAGTCTCTGCAGTCAATTGCACGAAAAGAGAGGGTCTCCACATTAGAAATCGTAACTCTTGCGTGTTGTTAACTTATTTTTGTATGTCATAGATCTGCGAGCAGCGAACACCATGACAAGGAGTAGGTGGTGCAATATATCCGAGCAAGCATTCGCGCGACCAAGTCGCACATAGCCGAGTCTGCGGAATCTTACTTTTCATGGACGTGTTTGTGACCTTCGGGGGCTCGTTGAACAAGAGGCAGAGAAAGAAGAAAGAATGAAAAGAGAGCTACCCCATAGCTCACTGCTGCTGGCTGTAATCCTTCCCGAAAGGGAGGGGTAGCGGTCACTCTGACAAGACGACGGACGTTCTGTAGGCCAGTCACAGATTCAACGATTCTCCGCACGGGCTCAGGGAATTAACGAACATGCGTGACCTTGGAACTCCACAACGTTTACTGCCCTCCTCAAAGAAAAACTCGGTTGTGCGAATACACCGTTACTGTTTGTGTTGACGAGCTGTTCAGAAGAAAAGTAGAGATTGATCCGATTTGTTTTGACGTGTGGCATGATTACCTGCAGGGGTTCTTTCGCCGGAGCATCCAGAAGCAGATCGAGTACCGCTGCCTGAGGGATGGCAAGTGCCTGGTGATCCGGCTGAACCGCAACCGCTGCCAGTACTGCCGCTTCAAGAAATGCCTGGCCGTGGGCATGTCTAGGGACTGTGAGTCGGGGCCGTCGTCGGGGTTCGCCGCGTTCCATGGCGTCCGCTAGAGCCGGGTAATCGAGCCGACCAAGCTTGGCATTGCTAGGTCAAAGTCAATCTAAGAGCTTTCTAGGATGCTTGGCACCTTTTCGTGGCACGTACGCACGGTGGCGCTCGCTACGCTATCAGCCCACCCTGTGGACGGAAGCGGCAAAACCGATGGAATGTTGGATGCACATTGCCTGCAGTGGAAAATCATTATCATTTTTATAGTAGGCATAAAGTTTGTGCGCAAACAGCTTCGTTCAAAAATGATCCTTCTCCGTTGCCACCGGCGGCACTGGGAAGGTCAGCCGGCCGTACCTGCTCGCGTGCATTCCACGGGGAAGAATCATTTTCGAAAGACGCTCTTCTGCGGTGCTTGTCAATTAATAGATCTAAAAACGTTGGACCAAACACTCCGACTGCCTTGTTTCAGCCATCTTTAAGCCACGAGAAAAAAAAATAGCATTTTCCAAAGGCGTTTTAAATGCTTAGCATTTAGAACATATTCCCTCGCATCTGCCCGAAAATATTACAGACTGCTAAGACTGCTTAGAACTGATTGTCCTTGGACTTGTACCTATCTTGCCAATGAGGTGCCGTATAATGGCAACTAGCTCCTGTCACTGTTGGGTCCTGCACCCTTGTTTTACAACCGTTTACCTCGCTTGTCGCTCTTCACCCTGCTCTGCGCACTGTTCGTGCCCCCGCATTGCTTTGGTAGTACAAAGTCCGCAAGCAAGAGTCTTCATAACTCTTTGCTGCCGCTGAGCACACACCGAGGAAAGTCTGCTCCAAGAACAGTCGCCGATCGCGCACAAAGCGGGCAACTGCGCACACTGCATTACATTCTCCATACTGCATGCTCTATCAAGGCTTCGTCCCGGACTCGGACACAATTGAAGAAAAATAATAATAATAATAATATTTATTTGCGTACAAAAATCGGATCCTGGGTGGCGTGCACGGCTGTGCAGAAAGGTTAAAACCCGTACGCGAGTGCACCTGCCAGCCCGCCACCTAGGATTTGAAAAAAAAAACAAAAAAAAACACGCACACGCACACATATACCAAATTTGTACACAGGGCCGCAACCCAAAATGTTTTAAAAGAAAAATGAGGGTGAAATGTAGAGTGTAAGTTGACTCCCACGTATACCTATAAGAACACACACACAAACACACTACACTACACCACTGTTATGACGCCCGCTGCTGTAGGTGCTTTGAAAACAAGCGACACATCGACACAGATTCAGTACGGTCCTGGGGAAGCGGCGAACGTATCCTGAGCGGGGCCGAGATGAAGTCCTCGATGCCGGCTAAGATCGGCGAGGAACTGTGGTGTTTGGTACGCGCTCGAATAAGTTCAGGCTGCCCCGATCTCTTGTTAATCCTTGGGATGGTCGCAAGGTACGTCCCTTTGAGCGAGCCGTGGAGGAGTCGGCAGGTAAGCCCCACCCTGGCGACTCTTCTCCGATGAGCCAGGGAATGCCATTTGAGATTCTTAAGTCGACTGTCGTAGGGCAGCGCAGGGCTGTGTTGGTGAGTAAAGTATGTCCGAGTAGCACGCCGCTGCACGCTTTCCAGGCTGTCAACCAAATTAGTTTGATGTGGGCACCACACCGCACTACAGTACTTGAGATGCGGAAGAACGGGCGCGGTGTATAGAACACGGAAGGTGGTAGGACCGCACGCTTTGGAAACTCGTGTCACGAATCCCAAAAGACGTCGGGCTTTGGCAACAGCATTGGCAACGTGCAGAGAGAATGTTAAGTCAGGGGTGAACGTCACACTCAGAATTGGTAATGATGTGACCGATGTAAGAGGTATTGCAGACACGGTGTACAAAGGGGCTCCTGAGCTGCGGCTGTGACTGACCCGCATGACTGCACACTTGGATGGGTTAAGAAGAAGGCAGTTTGAGTCGGACCACTGCTGCACTATAGACAGGTTCCGCTGAAGGTTGGGACAGCTTGCGTGAGGTGTAGTTCGTGCAAGCAGAGTGATGTCGTCAGCATATTGGACTATCTGCGTGTCGATAGATTGGGAAAGATCGTTGGTGTACGTGGAGAACAGAGTAGGGCCAAGGACGGATCCCTGAGGTACCCCTGCTGAAACGGCGAAGCTCTCAGAACGGGATCCTTGGAAGAGGACCTGGTGTGTGCGGCCAGTAAGGAACCGAGCTAACCACCGAAGCAGAGGACCGCGGACACCTGCTCTTCCTAGTTTCTGAAGGAGTGTAGCATGGTTCAGCGTGTCAAACGCATTGCTAAAATCTAGTTGCACCATATCGGTCGAAATACCACGGTCAAGGTTGTCACTGACGGAGTGCATGATCGTTGCCAGTGCTGTTTCACAGCTCCTGTTCTTCCTGAAGCCGTGCTGTGTGGGAGAAAGGACGTTGTTTTCCTCGTAGAATTCAAGCAGCTTACTGTTGATCATGCGCTCCCGATAAATAAACCCCGAAAACGGGGAACCCTACTTATGAGCAGGCTCCGTCAGGTTTGCTCACCCCAGTTCTATTCGGTTGAGGGCAGCCACCATTTTGTGGCCATCAATTGCAGTGCTGCTTTACGATTTTGAGATGAAACTTGGCACTTTTGTACCTTGGTAGGCATTTGGTGGCTCTTGCTTGCTCCACGGAAGTTGAGCTAACTTTTTCTGTTATTGTTTGCTCCAACTCGTGTTGCATGCTGCAGTGCATTGCGCGGGCTCTGTTCACCCGATGCAGAGTGTGCCACTGCTACCCATTGCTAAGGGAACAGCCGACAAATCCAGTTCAGGCCTTGGATTGAGGGCGCGACACTAGGCTAGATCCAGTTAGAGCTACTAGAAATAGTAACAAATAGGAAAGCCGCAGACCTCAATCCAATCCAAGCCACAAGCCGAAAATGTCCGAAAGTGCATCTGGCGGCCATGCTGCCATTCGGTTATTGACGTGTGTGGTTGAGCTACAGTGCCCTAGACTCTCTAGGCCACTGTAGTCGAGCGTCGTGTTTTCATTGTGTTTCCGGAAGTGGCCCCTTCACTGACGATGTCGGCGGCAAGAAAGTACTCGTTTAATCCGGACTGGACGAACCCGAATATTTCGGAATATGCAAGTTGGACTAAGCCCGTGCTAAATGATCCTCACAGTGCTCAATGCCTTACGTTGTAATGGTCTTGTATATTTAACCGCCTGTACAGTGGTCAGGGAATTTCACCCGAGATTTTCAGGGAAAACCTGGAAAAGTCGGGGAATTTCTAAACTATAATTTGCTAGGCACCCTGATCCTTTACTTTTTCTAGGGACAGCATTTTGGCAAGATACTAGAACGCTCTATAGCAATCTATTTTGTGATATTTGGTGATAATTGGGTCTTTTTTTGGTGTAAAGAACAATATTCTGCCCGATTGGCACCTTTTTTGTAAGAGAGTGATTTGCTCCCTCAAAACATTCGATGACGCACTTCATAGTATCACTCATGTATTCATTCCACACACACGTCGCACACACCTCGGCAAAAATGTAGGTCCGGACTGGCGGATATCCGATCCGCAAGCCGCCAAATCTGATTAATTTTCATTCGCATCCGCCAGTCGACTGCGGATATCTGTGGGTAATCCGCAGATATGCAGGACTCTACTTATTTGACGGTGTATTTGCTTTTGAATATTGTTTAAAACCACGGCACTTTCCACAATTTTTCTTTTAATAAAGGTCGTCATTTTATTCACTGGAGTAACCTTAGAACAGACATTTTCAGTGTGATCTGAGTGGGGCAGAAAAAGCAGTTTGTATAAATGCTAGCGTTGTTACCCAATTTGGTAACCCAATTTGTGAAAGAAGAATGAACCGAATTTGAAGCAGAAACCATTGTCTTTGCAGTCTGAATGCAAACATTGCGATTATGGCCGGCCACAACAACAAAGTGCATTGACCCACATTGTCGTGCTTACGGCCTTCGCCACCTTCATTGTACCAAATCAATATTCAAATAGAATTTTTCTGAAAGTCAGTTAACCTTTGCCATACAATGACAGTAACGAAAATTTAGTATTACATTTTCGTTTGTCAGTGGCAGGCAAGAATACTTGAATATGATAGGGAACATGGCCTGCCTCTACAATGCACCGACCCGAGTAAACTCCTTCGTAAAATGATTACATCGAGGGTCTTTAGAACCGAGGATGCCAACAGATTGATTCGAACAGAGTTTGATTTGAATGCTGGCACAGTGCTTACGTCCAGTCCATGCTTTGCATTGTGCTCTACAGTCGTGTCTCATTAATATGAATGCCTCCGGTTGCTCCCCCCCCCCCCCCCAAATCGTTGATAATGTCCGTATTTCCCAGTTCATCCTTGAAAACTTTTGTTTATATAGTGGAGTATCCACATTAGCAAGACTTTGTTTACCTCACAATGACTTGGTTCCACGTTACGAGAGACTGTAGCAGATGCTACGAGCCATTCCAGCCAATCCTTCGGTGCGAACGATTGGGGGTCCATGCTGCCCCGTGCGTTACCGCACCCCAACCGAAGGTCACCTAACGCTCGCATGCCGTTGGATTGGAATCGACGATTGTGGTCCGTTGTACGGCGAAACGGAGTATAACGTCTGGAATTAAAAAGCCTCGTGTCATTCGCTTGGGTGCCTGTTTCACTACTATAAGGGGGTATTCAGGGCAGGCATTGAAACACGGTGGAAAAAGATTGGCACCTTCGTGTAGAGAGCTCAGATTTTTAGAGAAAAGTCTACGAGTGCAGTCTTTTTTGCTAACTTCCGAAGAACTGGAAAGAAAAGAAAAATAGCGACGAATAGTCTTTTAAATTAATATAGATAACGTAAATACACGCCCTAGCTACTTCTTCACGATTAAAATTCATTTCCAAGAAGAGCGTCTCGGTTAGCCAAGTATGGGCGCTCGACATGTCCTTTGCGCATCCTTTGAACTCTCAATAAAGCAGCGGGCGGGCTCCCGTTGCGACGCGGGCAGGCGCTTGACGTTTTACGACCGTCTGCATCATCCATAGTCGCGGGGCAGAAGGGGTCGCACGTGTGACGGATGTGTCCGATGCAGCGGTGCGTTACGGCCGGGTGCCGAAGCGGTCCCGGGAGCGGGGCTCCTCGTCCGGGGCGGCCCCCCTGTCCGGGGACGAGGGAGGCGGGGCAGCGTCCCTGGGCAGCCCCGGCCAGGAGGAGCAGTGCGCCAGGGACCTGGAGACCCAGCAGCTGGCCATGTACGACATCATCCTCACCATCTCCCAGGCACACCACGCACACTGCGCCTACACCGAGGAGAAGACTCGCTCCCTGGCACGCCGGCCGGCCATTTTCGTGAGTGGCCCCTCTCTGTTCCGTCCCTCTCGTTTGTGCCGAGTGCGTTTAACGGCTCGCTTCAGATCGGACCACTTTTCCCGGTGTTGCGATAGTTGTCGCGTTCACACGCAACGTCCGCCGAAGCTTAAATTTCTCGCATCATGAGACGCTAAGTTATGCGCTAGTAGCATGTTTTTCTGTCTTTAACTGGCATCGATAATACTATCTCATCTCTCTCAAACCACTCTGCTGCAAAAATAATCTATTACACACCAGAACCAAGTATTCAGTTATTGTCGTCATCACCACGAGGGGGTAGTGTGAAAACGTTGGTCTCCCGATGTCTGCTGTTGCTTCGAACGTCTCCGAGTTGTCGGGATCGCTTGCCTGTTCTGATTCGGACCTGCTTCTAGCAATCGTCATTGCCGCACAAGGATTAGGGAACGATTCGCCAGCAACCCCGAATTTGCTGGGAAAATTACCTTGTCTAAAGCGGACCAATGGAAGCGAAGTAGGTAGCCATACGCGCCAACAACAGCAACGCGGATGTAATGTCATCGGCTAAATGCGGCAGGTTAACGTCCCGCCAAATGTAGCTGGACTGCCAGCGACACCGCGGCGGAGCAGCGTGCATTTTTTGACGAAGTCCCGCCAGTAGTTGAATGAGCCGCATCGAGAGACGGCGTTTTTTACCGACCGATTGAGAATAGAAAAAATCCCGATGCTGCGACACATCTACCCATCCAAATTAAGCAAATCCTGTCCGTGCAGAGGCCATTGTATTTCCGGGGAGTGTCCCGTATTCCACCTAGGAAAGTATTGATTACATCGCAACTGTCAATGCTCCTTTTTCGCCTCTTCCACATTAACGCAGAATGTGTTCTATGGGGCGTTTTATATGAGAAAATTGTTGTGAACAAGCGTCGTCACAAGGGTTATAGAGAATGTCGTGAACGAGTGACAGAAGCTGGAAGCCATATGTAAGTTAAGGGTATATAAAAAGATTGTACACAAAATTCGAGCCCCCCCCCCTTCCGAATGTGGACCAGTGCTATGGCAGTCAGATGCTGTAACCACTGAGCTACTGTAGCCATTGAGCTGGTGGCACAGCTGATAGGGATGGGTTCAGGTTTCTATTTGAAGGCAAGAGCCGGCGATTGCGGCAGGTTCTGGATGAAAATAATACATAAAATAAATAATAAAAAATAAAAGCAATAAAAAATAAAAGTAAGAATGAAAAACAAAGTAAATATATAACAAAAAATGATGAATAAAAAATGGAATAATGAAGTGAAAATAAAAGAACATAAAATAAGTAAAAACGGATAATAAAGATAGTAAGACCTCGTCTTTGTCCCATCGGCAACTACGAGTATGGTGACTTTCCGGCGACGGTGCGCAGAGCCTGGAGGAGCTTGGCGGCAGCGGGGGCGGAGGGGGCGGGGCCGAGGGCGGGCCCTCCCTCCCGGACAGCCCCGAACAGAGCAAGCTGGGCCTGTGGCAGCAGTTTGCCACCCTGGTGACGCCCTCCGTCCAGAGGGTGGTCGAGTTTGCTAAGAGGGTGCCGGGATTCCTCGAGCTCGTGCAGGACGACCAGCTCATACTCATCAAGGCAAGTAATGAGCACTAACGATGAGGGAAGAAACACTTCCGTTAAAGGAATAGGATGATGTTATGATGCGTGCTGCGCGATTTTGAACTGCTTCGTTGTGAGTGGTTAGGTATTTCTGCTGAGGGCTCCAGATAGCTGATGCAAATTATAGTTTGGGGCAGACATATGTTTCGTAAGCCAGTTTTTGGAGATGGTCGGGGGCTGTTCTAAGGTTACGTTTTATATAGCTGAAAGTTTTGGATGCGTTCGTTGAATGTAACGTGTTACTTTGGGCGACCCATGGAAGGTTAGATGTGAAATGGACACCAAGATACTTGTAAGGTGAACATAGATTTAGAGATTGAGTGCCTAAAGGGTGTGGAAACTATGAGGTAGAACATTTGCAAGCGAAATTCATCACCTGGCATGTTGTTCTATTTAGTAGCATTGGCCAATCATCACGCCAGTTATTAATGCGGTCCAAATCGTGCTAAAGTAGTAAGGAAGGGGTCATCAGGATTGTTCATCTTTTTGTATAAAACACAGCAATTATTGGCAAAGAAGCATGCATTCGAGGACAATGAATTGGAAAGATGGATAATATAAATGAGAAATAACGAGGGACCCAAAATGCTTCCCTGTAGAACTCCCAAAGAGAGATCAGCAGGCAGGCACGTATCCAGGGGGGAGGGGCCGGTCCGGGCTCTTGTTTGTGGAGTAGGACTCTGCTCTTGTGTTTTTATGGAGTAGAACTCTGCAAGCCACTGCAGCTCGGTTCACTCTACGTCCCAGTAACTGGTGCGTCTGCTCCCTTTTCGTCGGCCAGGCGGGCTTCTTCGAGGTGTGGCTGGTGCACGTGTCCCGGGGCGTTCTGGTGGGGGCGCCCCACGACACCCTCACCTTCAGCGACGGCACCTACCTCATACGCCAGCAGCTGGAGCTCATGTTCGACGTGAGTGGGCACCGCTCTCTCTTCGCCGCATTGTCGGAGGCGCCCGACCGACGTCGCCTATACTCCGTGTCACTAGTTCCGTGCAGGACAGGAGAAGGCAATGCAAGGCGAGGGGGGGGGGGGGGGGGAGGGCAAGCACTAGGAAGGCTAGGGAGGAGGAAAGAAACCTTCTCTCCTTTCTTATGTTCCTACTGCTCTCCCTTTCTCCACTCGCCCTCCTCTCCCGTCCCGCTTCCTAGTGCTCATCCTTTCTCCCTTCGCTTGGCGTTGCCTTCGCCTCCACTGCACACAACTATCGTATATTGCCGCGTATAAGACAATCCAAATATAAGTCGACTTCCCTAATTTTGAACAGCCACCAACGAAAAGATTTTTTTTTTATTTTCTAATAAGCAAGTTATGCCACATGCATACCTGCCAAGTTTTACGATTTTATCGTAAAGTGTCCGCTTTCCAGCGCTTTCTTACGGTTATCGTATTAACAACATTTGTACGATTTTCCGCACCACATGTAAAAAGAAAGTTTTTGTTTAAGCTGCATCTCGCCTGTTTACAAGTTGGGGTTGGCAACACTGGTACATCGACTTGTATGCCAGAAGGCGCAAGCTACCGCTCCAGTGTTGTATGGGGTGGTATAGCTGCTAAAGTCCATCCATCCATCTTAATCCAAAACGGTTCAGGAAATCTTTGCTGTGGCGACGTTGGTTGTGGCGAACGTTGTGCGTTGTGTTACTGGAACTTTTACTCATGATCCCTTGAAACCATCTTTGCTACAAGATGTCGGGAAAAAATACTTTCAAGCGCTTATTCCCAGCTATTCAACCGACTTTCCATTTATGAAGATGTCGCGCTAGGGCGAAAGGTACGCATTTTGTAGTCTCTATCGCCGCGATGTCAACATTTCGCACGCTGGTCGCCGGGACATTCTGTGTCATCTGAATACAAAAGGCCCAAGGACGCTGCAAATTTAGTTGAAACCAGCGAGAAGCTTGGAGGGTACTTTAGTCGATCAACGGATTACGACACTACCCGAGCAGTATGCCTTTTTACGGCATTTTTGATCAAACACAACGTGCCGTTCACGGCGGTTGTTGTGGAGACGTTAAAGAGCAAAACTTTGCTCTTTAACGTCTCCGTTAAACCAGGCACAGACGAAAGAGTTTTCAGCAAAGTGAAGAAGGCACACACGCAGTTCTGCTCCTCCATGTCGAAAACGACTCTCTAACAGTTGTTAGTTGTGAGATGTAGCCAGTCCGGAAAGTGCCATGAACAAGTGTTCGACAAGAACTTCCTAAGAAAAGCAAAAGCTGCAACTTCCTCAGTGTTGGCCCAACCTTCTACTTCTAAAGAATAAGACATTTTGTGCAATGTATGATGTGTTTATGCCCTAGTTGAGCCATTTTTCTTACCTAAACCAAGTTTTTGAAGAATAAAACAGTTTTCGTATTTCTTCACACAATTGTAGTGTTTTTTGGCGTCCCCTGTAGTATTTTCAGCATTATAAGGTTGGCAGGTCTGCACATGAATATCACATTTATTCACACAGATGAGGTCTCTCTATGGGCTTGTGTCTCACTTGTCGTCGCTTTTCACAATGACACAGTCATTGCTGTGGCTGTCTCGTGGGTCAGAGGGGTCGGATCGGGGAAGCGGCGTCGAAATCGCTCACTTGGAGAACGCTGCACAAACCATGTCCTCCAGCAGCCCATACCAGGCATCGTTCACTCACTCAGCCACAGTGCTCAATGAGGCACGCTTCATATGACCTGTTGGCGTCTTGGGGTTGTCCTCCTGGGCCATCCACTCGTAGAAGGCCCCGACGCGGTCCTTGAAAGGCTTATTGAGAGCCACGTCAAGGGGTTGAAGGATGGACGTCATCGCCTCAGGGATGATCACCAGGTTGCATCCTTCGTTTGCGATCATCTTCTTGACATGGTCCGTGATGTGACCAAGGAAAGAATCCAGGACGAGCATGCTTCGGGGCTCTAAAAGGGCACCCCGATGCCTACATCAGACGAGCCGAAAGCACTCTAAAACAGTCTCCTCATTAAAAAATCCTTTCTTGTTCACGCTTGTTGGTCGGCATGGTTTTCCAGTTAAACACCAGGTATGGGGGCAGCTTGTGGCTATCGGTCGCGCAGCACAACATTGCAGTAAAGCGATTCTGTTCGTTGCCTGTGGTTAGCAGGTTCACCTGACGACAAGCCTTTACGGCGACGATTCTTCTGTTCGGCCTGTCAAGCCAAACCGGCGTCTGATTGGTGTTGCCAATCTGGCCGGGCATGAAACTGTTCCACGTTTGGAGGTCAGCAACGTAGCGATGGAACTCCTGCATCTTTTGCTTGTATGCGTCCGGCAGCTTCTGGCTTACAGTTGTTCGCCTCTTCAGGCTTAGCCCATTGCGCTTCATGAAGTTTGTGATCTACTTCTTTGAAATCTTAAACTCGCTGCGAGCAATGTTCAGTTCAGTAGCGACTGCACGTGCCTTGCACTCAATATCCTCGTATGAAACACTGAGGCTTTTGTTTTGTAGGTCATTGACCTACTTTCGGACGGCCTCTTCGACGGCAGGATACTGTCCCTGCTTGGGCCCCCAAAAGGAGAGTCGCGTACCCGCACATGTGAAGGTTTGTCTAGTACCGTAGTGTGTCGAATCTTCGTATCTCGATGGGCGAAAATAACGGTGCAATCGACTTTGAGCGGAGGCAAAAACTTCTCGTATAATCTTGCGATGTCGCCCTCGTCTTTGTCGGGGCAGTGTCGGGCGGATGGATCGTCGCAGTACGTTGGTGGATTTTGGCTGGATTCGGGCCTTTCTAGTGTAGAACTCTCACTATCAATCTATCATTCTATGTGTGCTCTTGGATTATTACAAATCCTGGAGTCTAGTTTTCGTCTAGCGAGAGCGAGGGTCTTCTAGAGTTTCGACTAGATGCGATGGTTTTGACTAGATGCAATGCAACCAACTTTTTGCTTGGCGAATGTTATCCACAAATGAGAATTGATTATCCATTCGATAAATGATTGCTTAAATGTTTATTTGATATTTGTGTGGAAAGTCCAGCTCCCGGACTAATGCGTTTCGTAGCATCTGCAGTCTCACTGCTGCAATGCAATTTGAGGCGGTTCCGGACATCCTTCATTGTGTGGCCTCTACAACCAGTTACGTATTCCTGCTGATCCAGATTCACTCTTCGGTGAGAGGAGTTCTGAACGAGGCGGAAGGCTTCAAAATGTGACGATTCGACCGGCACCCCGTTCTCTTCTTGCCATTGGACGACGGAAGCCGGGTGACTTCATGGGCGTTCTCTCTCTCTCTCTCTCTCTTTCTTTCCTGTCAGCACGAGTTTGTGTCAGCCATGTTCAACTTCTTCGTGGCCTTCAACAACCTGCAGCTGAACGACACGGAGATTGGCCTCTTCTCCGCGGTTGTTTTGCTCACCAACGGTGAGTCTGGCTGGGGCTTCAGGCTTTTTGCGCTGGCGCCAGCTCTCGTGCGCTCCGCGGAGACCATGGAGGTAGGAAGCTCGTGGAGGCGACGTGAGGCCATCAGAGGTGAAGCCAGAAGTGTGGAGGGACACGCCCCCAACGACGACCAAGACCAAGAGACACTACTGGACGAAAAGGAGAGCAGACTTCGCACCAACAGCTGTTGGTGCGAAGTCTGCTCTCCTTTTCGTCCAGTGGCGTTTCTTGGTTTTGGTCGTCGTTGGGGGGCGTGTCCCTCCACACTTCTGGCTTCACCTCTGGTGGCCTCACGTCGCTTCCAGGAGCTTCCTACCTCCATGGTGTAGGCCATTTGCCACTTGCGCCGACAACTAGACGAGCGACAGGTGGCACGGTATTCAAAGGATCAGCCTTTGGGCTAGTTTTTAGTACTGCGTTACCAAAATGGAGGAATCTTCTTTGAAGGGGCGGGAGTGTGGGCAAACCGGTGTCGGTGTAACTGGAGGAAGAAGAATGTCGAGACTGCTGTTTGGGCGAGTTCATTGTTCATATCTTCGATGTTACGGTGCACAAAGGTAGACGCACAATTTGCGCAGGCATTTAAGGGTCACCCAGCACCGCATCTGTCTCCCTTCGTGTGCCCGTGCAAGTTGTGTCTGCTTTTGTGCACCGTGACGTCGGGGAAAGAATGAGTCTTCGTAATGAAGGCAAATGCAAAATTGTAGAAACGAGGCCTTGCGCGACGGGACCTTTTGTTTTTGTTTGCCCCTGACCCCAAATTATTGGTGTATGTTCATAGTAATGATATCGAAAAAATGTTTATTTTTTATTTGGGAGAGCCGTGGCATCCCAGGAACACGAGTATAGGTAACGCGATGAATGTGGACAGATACTAAATTGCTAAGCAGTCACCTGTAGTGTAGGGATTGGGACCTCTTGTCCTCAAAACTAGCCCCGTTTCTAAGAGTTTGGTGGTCGTCGTTCACTAATCATCGCTTTCACCCCTACTTTGACGTCTGCCGCGGTCATTGGCGTTATGCTCGTGGATTCTCGCGTCTGACTCTTAGAATCTTGGAGAGTGCATTTTCAGACGTCATCTTGGTATGTAAAAAAGAAAAAACGACAACAATGCATGCATGTTCAGCATGTTCTTTTTATTTAGCTTTTGTCGTTTATTACTTTCTTTGAAGTAAAGATATATATGAAATAAATAATTTTGGTTACAAGTCTTGGCTCTCTTTTAAAATGACACTCGTTGACTACGAGCTCATCTGGCAATGGATTGAATTTGTTGTTTCATGTCGTAGTATTTCGAGGGCTTGGAGGCTTGGGCAGGCTTTGCTTCGAGTCTTTGAGCATGAGAATTTGGACAGGGTGTGCTCAGAGTCCCAGAGCTCAACCAGTACAACGCCAAAATTGTGCGGA
This sequence comes from Ixodes persulcatus, assembly GCA_013358835.2. Classification (NCBI taxonomy): domain Eukaryota; kingdom Metazoa; phylum Arthropoda; class Arachnida; order Ixodida; family Ixodidae; genus Ixodes; species Ixodes persulcatus. The sequence continues at coordinate 55,370 of JABSTQ010008722.1, read as the reverse complement.
GGTGTTTAGCTACGCTAGTAGTTCTTTGGACGGCAACCATTCAGCTGTGAAACCGTGAGATAGAAATGGAAACATTTGGTGATTGCATGTTTGTGCAAAGTGTTGCTCTAACGGCTATGAAACCCAGGAACCTAGGGATCCTAGGCTCAATCCCCACCCCCTGCTTGTTTCGACCTGGATGTCACCACTGCGTGGTGCCTATTAAAGACCCCAGGATAGTGGTTGTACTGCACTGGCTAAATTTTTCACATTACAGCTGAGACCAGACACTCATTGAGGCTGACTAGCTTCCGGCTGTATAAACACGCACGTAACATTATTATTATTATAATTAATATTATTGTTATTATTATCACTCTAACAGCTGTTATTCTGCCAGATAAGTATTTCTCCTGCCTGCCATCAAAAGACCAGTTTCAGTACCGCAGCGAAGAGAGTGTCGGGTGCTATGAACCTTGAAAGCTCTCTGGTAGAATGTGGACAGATATTTTGATATGAAGGTTATGTCCTTGCGTAAGCGTTTCAGCCGTGTACTTCTATCGCTTCCATCTCTATTTCTTCGGCGCACTGTCGATGTTGATGTTTATTACATGCCCAAAACTACCATGAAGGTTTGTTTTGACATTGGTGCACAAAAAAAATCACTTCCAACTGATAAAAAAATCTCATGGTACAAGGACATGAAACATGTAAGTAGCCCATCAGAGGGCCTAAGTCATAATAAATCGTATTACCGGTAGTCCATTCCGCTATTCGGAGGTAAAATAAGGCACGAAAAAGAAATCGTGCTGAACATGGTTATTACAAAAAATCTGGATTTGATGTAATGGTGATCTTTCAAATTGTTTGTTGGGATAAAACCTTTCACAATGTTGCTTGAATTTAGCTGGGCTACGTGACTTTATGGTGCCCCAAAAATATGGTATAATCTTCTTAAAACTTTTAGAGCCCACCGCGCGTGTCGCCGGAGCGGGCTCGCTCCCACGCAGCGGCGCTCTTTTTGTCGTTGCTCTCTGGCTGCAAGATGTTTTGAGAGCAAGGGGGAACTTCACGCTTGCCTTGATAACAAAGTGGCGCAAAGTGGCAAGAGCAGAGTTGTGAAGACAAGCGTTTTCTACTGTTGACTAATTTCAAGAAAGATTTGGGATCAGAAAATGAGCTATTTTCAACGCATCTTTCGTGAATGTAGTCATCACGAGCAAGCAATGTCTTAGCTGGGAGCGAAAGCTGCTAAATGTTTGGTACCAAACATGCCGATTCATCTTCTTGAACAGGCCATGGAAACGAGCCTTTTCACAAAGCCATCTTCAGTTCTCTCGAAAACCAGCTCGGGAACTTGCCTCTTAGGCCCATATTGGTCGATCGCTTCTTTCATCACCGATGTGGACTTTCTGGCTGCAAAATTTGCGTCATCTGAATTGTATACCTTGGACCACGCATACAATTCAATATACATAAACAGGCTGAAGTAATCTAGTACCTTTTGATAGCAATAAATAGATTTTTCAAGTCTGCGCAAGTAAAAAGGGCGGGTGATGATGATGCGAGCGCATCCATAGGGAAGCTAGGTGAAGGGGTGTCAAATCTGTTGCCTGAAGCATTCATGAGATCATTGCGTCGGGAAAGCCCATAAAAATCTATTGGCAGCAAAAAACAAGAAGCCTTGCTTTCTGTAAGGCAAGGGTTCTCCAACTGGGTTTGGGGAACACGGGTTCCGCGAGCTAGTTTCATGGGCGTTTAATCTTCCGCAGTCTGAGCCATGCATTGAGTTGGTGTTGTGGACAAAGCAACCTCGCCCTTCGCACTAATATGTACCTATATATATTTTTCATTGTGCCCCATGTTAACCCCTTTGCCTTTTCATTCTCTCTGTACTCCTCCATCTTGTCTTATTGTGTCAGTGCAATAAACTCTTGTTCATTAGTATCTAAATGCCTTTATTGGCCAGTATTATCAGTTGGCAACAAGGAGGGGAGGGGATTCCTTGGGACTTTTTGAGGCTTGCTGGGGTTTCCTGGAACGAAAATGTTTGAGAACCCCTGCTGTAAGGTAATATCAACCATCAAACCTGCCTAGAGCCCAGTAGGTTAAAATCAACATGCATTTGCACTTTATCTGCTAAAATCAATTTCACTCAATAATGTGTCAGAGTGTGAACTAAAGGCTTGGTATGTATTGCGATCCAGGTGGGAATTAATGGTTTTTGATAAGGTAGTTGCGGCGGTCGTATAATGAAATCTCGAGCGAAACGCACCCGTCACAAGCCTCAAGGTCATGTCTACGGTGTGCCTCGAACTGGCTCGAGACCGTTGTCCAGTTGCAACATAATCACGGTCACGATGAAGCGCAGTGCAGTTTCTCGTAAACTTTGGCAAATCTTGTATTTCAGGACAGGTGGCGGGCGTGTGCCAGCAAGGGCTGGCACACGCCCGCCACCTGGCCTAGCTGTGGTCTCACTGGCACCCCTTGCGGCGACCCCCGCCCTTCTCAAGTCTGTGAGACAGACCCTGTGGAAGGAGGAAACCGCGAGGTTCGCCAAAATTCGCCTACCCATATTCGCAAGTTGTGAACCTTTGGGTAGTGTACCCCAACGGTGTTCTTTGATGCTGCCATTTCGGTCTAGTAGCTTGGACACACACGAGACGTCAAGCTTATCGAAGAATTGCAAAACGGGCGGCTCTCCTTCCGGCCAGACTTCGGGACAATTTAAAGCGTTAAACGCCCCGTTGTCCACAGACACTTGAAAAGACGCGTACGAGGTAAATTTCGTCCAAGTTCAGCGCATGTGGCAGTCTTCGCCGCCGGGTTGATATTGTCGAGCAAATCTGTAACTGATGTGTCTGGATCGACAAACAAAGCCTTCGACGTCAACCGGCACGGTACACCTTTTACCTCGCAGTCCTTGGAGGTCCCACTCAACGCTTTCGCGTGGCGTCGAGGCTTCCACGGCGTAAAGCCTTCCTCGCTGACGTTTGTTTGGGGAAACGGACGTGGACGAAGTCGAAGTCGGTTTTCACGGTCGGCGACCGTCGACGCACCTTCTGTCGATGCACTGGCTCACTGGTTTAAAGACCCGCGCTGCCCGCCAATGTCGGAGGCACTCAGAGTCGACGAAGACAAATGGGGGGATTTAGGCGCGGTCGCCGCAGGTGGAACGGCACTCACGATTTCCGACGTGACCGCAGCGCAAGACGGGCGTGACCCCGCCGGTTTCGCATTTGGGAGGCATTTGCGAACTCGTGACAGTTCGTATTGAAGGCTGTTGTTGTCTGCCTTCAAGTGCTCGACTTCTGCCTGGAGCAAATCCATCTTGTTCAGAATACTCTCAAACATTCGAGCCACCTACGAAGTGACCCTGCCATTCACAATTTATGCAAATTCATGGGTGTATTTTCGGCGTTTGTTGAGCCGTTAGCTTCTCCGGGGTCATTTGGCCACGCCGAGCGTCGAATGTGGGAGGTACAACTCCTAGGTGCTGGAAACAGTTTCCACGAATGTGCAGTACTCTTCAACACGCACTTTGATGCATTTACGGTGTGAAAACAACGATCGCAGCCGGCCGAGCATTTAAAAAATTGCCGTTTTTTGTAGAATGAGCTGGAGCATGAACCACACAGACCCTTTTGAAGAACATCTTCGTCAGGCAAGTCCGCGGAAACAGCCTTCGTCACGATAGCGGGGGAGCGTGCGACTGCCCTCATTCGGTGCACAGCGCCGAATGATGGCAGTCACACGCTCATAGTATCTTCTATATTTAACAAGCAGTATTGCGCGATGTAAATAAATGGTACTCTTTTTGGGAGGAAGGCGGCCGAGTCATTACACTGTGACCTGTTAGCAACCGGTTCAAAGACACAAGGCTTGTTGACACAGTTGCGTCGACTGCGTTGCGCTGCTTGGCGTGTTGCAGCACGGCACCTCCCTTGTTGGCTCGGCATAAGGGTCGCCATGGCAACAGCTCGACGCTAACTGTCTTAACGCGGTCAAATGCAGGTGCCTGAACCGACATTAGATGCCAGCTGCAGAATATGCTACCAGAAAAGCAGCTTTGCACTTCGGTGAGATATTTATGTGAGTAGAAATTCCACAGTAGAAATTGTAAACTCGCGAGTCCGAGCACACACCGGGACTTGCACATCGTGGCCAGCCCCTGCCTAGCCTATGAAGTCAACACAAATAAGACCTGTTTCTGGTGCACTAAACATGTATCAAACACAAAAGAAATCTGTTGAAGTGCAATTAATGCAAATCTTTATATAAATTTAAAATAAAAAAAATATTAATATGATGGACCATTTAGAACACTTTTAGAATTAATTAAAAAAAATCTTCCACAAGTTCTTTTTTTTTTTTTTTAAGCTATGTTTAAAAATGCGCTCGCAAATTCTTGTGTCGGACTCCTCAACTCTTGCGTTTGACTCAAGGGGGGTTCACGCTGACCGCAGGTTCTGATGTCGGACTCGCTAGTTCTCACGTCGAACTCGCTAGTTCTCACGTCGGTCTCTGACTTGTGGTTTTTCGCGTTGGACAATGACTTATGGGTTCTCGCGCCGTACCGGTGGGTTCTAAGGTGCCCGACGCAACGCCCTCGCAGAGCGCAGCGGCCTGTACGACAGCAAGGCCATCTCACTGGGGCAGGGGCGCCTGTGCGAGGCCCTGCGGCTGCAGGCCGGGCGCAACCACCCGGGGGATGTGGGGCTGCCCAACCGGGCCCTCTGCCTGCTGGGTCCCCTCAGGGCCCTGGGGCTGGCGCACGCCCGCCACCTGGCCTGGCTGCGGCCCCACTGGCACTCCCTGCGGCTGCCCCCGCTCTTTGCGGAGATCTTCGACATACCCGCCGCCACCCCGCCCAACGCCCAGGTGATTGGAATTACTGCCATTTGATTTCTTCTCTGAGTAACTTGTAGCCTAATTACTTCTCAGCCTCCTCGGTAATTGTGAAATGTGATTTACGACGACTTCTTTCGTGCTTTTGTCGTGCTGGAGCTCCGTCCTTTGCCAACTCGTAAAAGTTTAAAACAGTGTTTGCAGTAATGTTTGGCACTGTGCATACAGTGCCAAAGTGCCATTATACGAGACGACCGACGTCAACCGACCTCGAGCACGCGCCCAAAGGTACTCTTGGCGGTCTCTCGGCGCTGGTGATTTATGCATGAGCAATCGCGAGCTTGCCAAGGACACCTTCGCACGCAAGCTATGTGCGCTCGAGGCTCGTCGATCGTTTTTGCTTGTCGTTTCGGCGGAAATAGCACATTGGCGTGGCCAGTGGCGTGCGCTGCCACATTGATGAAAGTTTGTTCCTGTCAGTCTGTTCTTAAGGAAGGACACTGTCCAAGGAGGTAAACTTTTGAACTTTGGCTCAATATGAATGAAATTTACAGTATATGCTGGCAGTTGCATGAAAGAATGCAATGCAAAGTTTCATCTGTGCATGATTTGTGAAAGAAATAGACGTTTTTATCAGGAACGTACTGACATCGTTTAGGAAATCTTTCGTTAGAAAACTATCGTACTTACTCAAGTAATAGCCGCACTGTTTAGGAACAAGGCCCTTCCGTCTAATTTCCCGCAAAGCACATGTACAGCCAATCATCGCGTTGCGCATAAATAACATAGCGAATAACTAGATCGAGAACACGGGTCTCCATACAAATGCAACCTTCACAAATGGTATCTTCGCGCAAAGACGTTATCTCTGTCCTGTAAACCGCTGGAATCATGCTGCCGATCGCGGTGATTGGCAATCCGCGTGCTCCGCGGGAATGCGAACCCTCAGGTTTTCTTCATAAAGAGTGTGGCTATTACTCGAGTAAATACGGTAATGTAATACTCAACATTTTTCTCCAATAGACACTCAGCAGAATGCCTAGAGGGTGCAACTGGGAGAACAAAACTTCCCAAAAGTAATTTATTTTATGCTATTGTCGCGCCGAAAAATTAAATAAATTCCTTGCCTTTTATGTTGTCGACGCAATCTCAATATCTGTAATGAAAGACATCAACAAAGTAAAAAAAAATACAATGCCACAGTTGCATTTCTCGTTAAGTTCCTCTTAGGAAAAGCAATGGGGGAGCCTTTCCTTTTGTCCTTTTACTAATCAATAGTTTTACTAAAGTGAAATTTATCTGGAAAAGTGGAACAGAGAAAAACTTGTCCAAAGTGCTCGAGCCTCTAACTTTTCTTTAGCATTGGTGAACCAAAACTAATAAAAAAAACAAAAAAAAAAAACTATGCAGTGTAAAAGAGCGAAACTTTCCGGGGATACTTGTAGATGTCGGTGTGGAACGAATTTCCTTCGGGGGCTTTTGACGCCAAATTTTCTGCTCGTTGCCGATTGTTGGCGGGTAATTGGTAGCTTACTTACGACGACTCTGTCCGTAGCAGGTGGCAGAAGTCCCGGAGGCTCCTGCAAGCAGTACGGCGGCGCCCTCCTGAAGCCCCGCCAAAGGTGAGAGCACGTGTTGCGAGCTCGTTTTGAGGAGAGCTCCGGCAACACTTTGAAGGTCTTCGATTCGGCCTCTAGCTCGGTTCAACACATTAATAGAAACACCCGAACTAAAACCCCAAACTGCACGTCACAATATTTTTTTGTTGCAAGGTTATTGAAGTTTCGGATCTGTTACGAGGGGCTAGGAGGCTCTACCGGCAACGCCAAAACCGTGACGTCAGAAGTTGCAGTTTGGACGTCAACGAGACGTTGGACGTCGGACGTCATAACGTGGAGGCAGTGCAGCTTGTTACCGACGGGATCCAACAAGTTTGACGGTGTTAAATGAATGCCGGTTGGCTCATGCATATGAAACGAGAGAAAAAGAAATGTGTGAAATGCCACGTTCTTCAGACTGCCGCTCAGCTTGCCAGTTGTGCAAGGTGCAACGTCGCCCTGGAGAGGGAAAACTTAAATGTGGGTTTTTGTCATGACCTTTATTTTCCGTTTTCTCAAAAACTGTTTCAAATGTAGAGGTAATAACTAGCAGACTGGGAAGAGTAAAGCCTCGGTATTGCAAAAATGTGCTTAGTTTGGTTGGCTAAAAAAAATTTGGCCCTTTTCCGGTAATCGGCCAAACAATGGGTAGTTGAATAAAACACTGCTCGCATTCCAGAGGTCTGGGATCCGTGCGCAGAAGATATGGTTTTTATTTTTCTGTGAGCCAATAGTTTTTTTTTCTTGTAACGAATGGTACGATTTTAGAACAGACAAATTTTCTGCCACACGAGAGTTGAGCAAAGACATTCGCGTTATCGTAATACTACGGCGTAAAACGTCTCCCAGCGTGCCGTGTTTGCAGCTTGCCGTGGTCACTGTGGGAAAGACCTCCAGGCCAGTGGTCGTTTTTCACCGGCAAAATTTTTCATCTACACCCTGTACTGGTGTCATTCCACCGTAAAGGCAGACAGACCTTACGCTCCCTAAACTTTAACGTGCGATTTGCTTTGCTTTGGTAACACAGCTGAACTCGATTATATAGAACCCGCGTATTTTGAGATATTGTCTGTTTCGCACAATTAAAAAATTCCTTTCAAATTTTAATGTGAAAGTATGGGTGTCCTGTGCGTCTCTATCGAAGTTCAACCGCCGTGACGTTTGATACATCAAACCGCGCGCCTTGCCCCTGGTAGCTGCGGTATGGTGGGGGGGGGCAGGCTTTCTTTGAACAGTGCCATCACTGCTCAGTTAGCACGTGCCAAGGCTAAACGACTCTGGCCACAATCAACGAAAGGCGTAAGGAGGCAAAGGAGAAAAATGACACTCGCCTGGACTCTTTAGTCCCGAAATGAGAATTTTAAAGAGTATTTGGCCAGTCGAGCGTGTCACGACGGTCGAACAATGGCCTTTTGAATGCCTCATTTTTCTTTGCTTGCCTTTTCCTTTTGTTGTTTTAAGGCAAAAGCCTTAAGGGAGGACACTACCTGGAAATATCAACTTTTGAACCGCTCACTCAATCGGTTTGAAATTTGGAGGGGATATTTGTAGCCATATAGAAGGAGGGCATGCAAAGTTTCAGCCCTATGAACCAATTTTATGATGTACTATACCCCCAGAATGAAGTAGAACATAGCTCGGCATGGAATATGCTCAAAGAATCTATCGTTGAGAAATGGTGTTGATAAGAAGAAATTTTTCTGGTGGAATGTATACTGGAATACCTGTTGCCGGTTACTATGAAATTTTTTTTTCACAAAATATGCTTTTTTACGGTTGAAAAAAAAATAATGAAAAAACAAGTTTTTTTTTCGGATTCATCAAGTTTTACAAATTAAAATTTTTCATAATAAGGCAACATGAAAATCCAAAATCTAAGTCCATAGTAACCGGCTCCATAAAATTTCGGTATAGCCGCTGCAAACACCAAGTCACCAGTTAGTTTCGTACTCAAACGATAGTTTTATTAAGGTGGAATTTGCTGCCAAAAAGCTGAACTGAGAAAAATGCGTTTGAAGTTTGAAGTCCACTTTTCTTTATTTTTTTCAACTTTAATCCTCTAAAGGATTTTCTGGGGTGCCTGCATGAGCTCTAGAACTCTAAAGCTCCATACGTGGGACCCTCCTCGTCGATCCTCTTCTGCTCATTTGCGATGGCTTCCAGCTTGCGGCGTTTCTGAGCGGTCTTGGAGGTGTCCAGTGCCTTCACCTTGGCCTTCAGGATCTTCTGCTGGGTGGCCTTCTTGGTGTGCTCCTCGTGGTGGCTTCCAGGGTCCATGCCCATCTTGTTAAGGATCCTCTGAAAGCCCTGAGGCCCCAGGTTGTACTCAAGGACAGCCATGGCCACAGCAGTCTCCACCGTTCTGAGCGATGCAAATTCCGTCTTGGGGCATCTCCTCCAGATCAGTGCGTTGAACGACTCGTTCGCATTCTGCGTCTTCATTCTGCAGCACCTTTGAAGCAGGCTCCGATCAGACAGCCGATTGTAGATGGGCACCAGCTCCTTAGCGATGTCCTTCGAGAAGGCTGGGCGATGTGGGCGTGGCACCGACAGTTTTCCAGCAGCAACCAGTGCGTTGTGGCGGTTGAAGTGGCACCACGAGTCTTCGCCGCTAGGGCAAGCCATATGTCGTGGCGCTTCATCGGTAGAGTACGAGTGCAGGAGACTTGCATAGACACCTTTTTGCATTTTTGGGACATCGGGAGCATTGTCCTTCAAAGCAGTTGCATAATAGCTGGTTAACTTTTTCATCATGACGTTGGTCAACTTCCCTTTTCCTCCAAGCCCTTTTTTGGTTTTCTTCAGCTTTTCCATGCCACTGTACATTCTCTTGGCCACGTGGTTGACACAGTCTTCCTTCTGGATGTCCTTGCCGTAGAGGCCAAGACCAGCAACGTGCGTAAATGCTTTGCTGTCGCCATCACTCAGCATGGTAACATACTGCATCTTGTGAAGCTCCACAGATCTGCTGAAGATGACTCCTGCAGCTGCAACCTCCATAGCGTTCGACGATCCATCAAAGTTTTTCTGGCAAACATCCTTGTGCGAGTTCATCCAGGTCTGGTAGCCTTCTTCGTCCTCCTTTGGACCCAGGTTGCACCCATGGCAGTACTTGCTGTGGACAGAGAAGTCAAGCACCAGGCCCGTTGTCGCTTCAATGACTGCTCCAACCCCGAAGTTCGATGTGTGCCCGCGCTTCTGCCAGGTACCGTCATAGCTGACGCAGACGTCGAGCAAGTCATTTGCGGTGTTGCCATGGTCTTCTCCATCCTCGGACACCTGAGCTCCTCTCACTGCGGACGCTGCCTCCTGCATCACGTCGCACGCTGCTGCCATGGACGCGTCGTGCACCTTCTCTGCAGTCTTCTGATAAGTCTTTAGATGCATCGGTGATGGAGCATTCATGCCCCCGAAAAAGTTATTCAGCTTTGTAAAGCTGATGCCGCAGTCCTTCCCGACAACACAGAGGCGCGCGGGAAGCTCGCTCTGCCGAGTCTCTCCGACGGCCGCGGACTGTGGCGTCGTCACGATGTCCCCGCAAGCTCCGCACACGACGACGAACTGAAGACTGGCTCCAATGCCACTTTCCTTCAAATCCAGTCCACTTCCAAAGCAGTTGGGGCACAGCAAGGCGCTCACCAATGTCTTCACGGCAGACACGCTCACGAAACGAAACCCGTCGAGCGCCGCGTCGACGCCGTCGCGATCGTCGTCAGTTGGTTCCGGCAAGTCGGCGGGTCGCTCCAAAAGCGTGATCTTCCGCTCGAAGGTCGTCAAGGCATCTGCTTCCTTCGATGCTGAACCACTTTGGGGTCGTGGCGTAGAAGAGAAGGCCTCCGGGGACTGTGACGGGGTCACGCGAGACGGTCCGGGCAACGTCGCCGACGGGACCGCGTCAGGAGCTTGCGAACGTCGACCACCCGCTGTGCCTCGCGGTTTCGTGAACTGGGAACGCTTACCAAAGCTTCCGTGCACGTAGGCTTTAGCCGGCGACATTTTCCGATCGAAAAATGATGAGAAAGATAACCGCGAAAAAGCAAGATGTTGGCAGATCGACGATAAAACGTGGTCTGAAGCGCGACCGGCGCGGAAGATCACGTGATCGGCTGAAAGCCAATCGTGGCTCTAGTTTCGGTTTTCTGACCAATAGGAAGGCGAGTTCCAACAAATTCCCTATTATCCTTCCCGCGGAAGAAGTTTTTGCAACGGGGTTCTCGTCGTGCACACATACCCTCGACTCCAGTTTATTATCTCATTAGAACGTCCGAGAAACGGCCTTTCCAACGAGGGTACGCACGTCACGCTAGGCCTCGTGGCCGCGGCGCTGTCGCGTACCGAAAATCGGGAAAATGGTTGTTTCCTCGCGTCTTCCGCGAGCGCGCTGCACCTCAGGAGCACCGCGGATGCATCGAAAATGTTTGTTTTCTCGGTAATTACGGCGCGGAAGTTTACCAAACTTCACCATATTGTTCATTAATAGTTAGGGGTGCCGAAACTGCAAAATTTGAAAAACGCGTTTTTTGGCAAAAAATGGGCATTTTAGGGCCGTGTCCCCCCTTAAGTGTCTTGGGCGTGTTTTTTTTTTGCTTCTTCGTGGTTCTTTTGCAGTTTTATCTTTGGCCGTCTGATTTCACGCCAGGTCTTCTTTTGTTGCTTGCTCGTCTTTTTCCTGAGTACATACATTGTCTTCTTTATGCCTCAAACTCTTTCAATTTTCTATTACATTTTTAAGATTTTTTTTGTGGTCTGTCGTCTCTGCTGTTAAAGCCAGGCAAGGTGCGCGTGTCAGCGCGGTGAGGTACGCGCGCCAGCGAGCGGCGGTGCACGCAGTGTTTGCTGGCTGCGTTTTACGAGGTTCTACTCCATTTAACGGTTCTCTGGTGCTCTATTTTAGTAAACTCCTGTTTGCTTCGGATCTTCAGCTGGAGCTTAAAGGGCAACTCCACTCAAAAAGTTGACCTAATCAAAATGACTGATATCGCTTTAGGGGGTCAAAATACGGTCATACCCAAAATATCACGTCAAACCGACGCCGCATTACCGATTAAAACCAATATTAAAAATGTTCTCCCAGCTCGGTTAGCGGCCCGAAAGCAGGTGAGCAACGCTGGCACCGGGTGAGCTAGTGAAGCAACACTGGGCAATGACGTAGGTTTAGTTCTACGCTCTCGTACGGACGCCGCGGACGCTTCGATTCTCGGGGCATTCTGCGATTCTGCTGACGGCAAGAGGTGTTTACCGCGTTATCCTGTGTTCTCGTATTTTTATTAGCGTCCAGGCAGTTAATTTAACTCCAGCATTGCTTCCGCGACAGCGCGGAAGAGAACGAAGTGGCATGCTGCTCGCTCACGCGCGTATCGTGGAGCCGGAGAGACTCGCCGGATTTGCGTTGGGCAATGTCCAGCACGACTTGTAGTGCTGTGGGTTGCACCAACAATCCGGTGCGCAACCCGGAGCTGTGGTTCCACCAGTTCCCAAGAGACCGGAAGGGGCACAAGGTGTGGGTCGGTGCCGTTCGCCGGATAGACTTCGGTCCTCGGAAGACCGTCGACTCCGAGCTCCAACGCGAAGCTCTGCTCCCAGCACTTTACGTCAGACACCTACACACGTGATCTTCTGCGGCTGCTGACTATTGCGGGTTTCTCCACGAAACATGGGTCTTTGAAGAACGATGCGGTGCCGTCGCTGTTCGCGTACCGTCCGCCGGCTGCTCCAGCACGATCGGCCGGACGCAGCAGGTCGCAGCTGATCTAACTAGCGTGCACATAAAGGCACCTTAGCTTTAAGGGGAGACACGGCTCTTTAGAACAAAAAAACCCGAAAAAATCGCTTTTTTAAAATTAAGTTTTTTCATATTTATAGGTAATTTTACATATTCTCCACAAATATTTTCGCAAAATAACGCGTATTTACTTCACAATATTGATTTGAAATCACTAAGTAAATTTGTTTCGTTCAAAAAAAGCCCGTAAAATGGATCACTTTGACCGCCGATAGCTCGAGAACGACACCACGGAATGCGAACATCTTGGTCTCATTTGAAAGCCAGCTCCCGCGCTTTTTCTTCCCGCCGAGTATAATACCAGACAGCCATTGGCTGAGGAGAACAAAGCAGAACTAAAAAAAGAATTTTGGGCACGTCATTGGCTGTTGTTGATCACGTGGGCAAATGACGTTTTCTCATTGGTCACGAGCGTTTTACGCCGTCTGATCATGGTTTCGAATCCGCCATCTTGTTTGATCGTGAAAAATGCCGACTGCGGAGGCTCCTCGGAAGAAGTTTCACACTGCCCACAAGTTTGGAAAAAAGCGTAAAAAAGGACCGAGGAAGCTTATCAGAGCCCCCGTTCAACCTGCCGCAGGTCAGGCGGATAGCAACGAAGTGCGGCACCCCGAACCCGACCGTGCTGCTCCGGCGACTGCGTCGACGTCAGGGAGCACACCCGCGGCTTCGAATGACAGTGTGCGACGTGATACTCCGTGGCTCAGCGGGTCGGATATTGTTCTAAAAGAAGCAAAAGCCGAGGAAAAGCTTGTTAGAGCCTCCATTCAACCTGCCGCAGGTCAGGCGAAAAATAACGAAGTGCGACACACCGAACCCGACCGTGCTGCTCCGGCAACTGCGTCGACGTCCGCGTGCACACCCGCGGCTTCGAATGACCGTGTGAGACACGACACTTCGTGGCTCAGCGCGTCGGATATCGCTCGAAAGGAAACGAAAGCCGAGGAGAAGCTTCAAGAGCTTTCGTCCAGCTGCGCTACGACACGCAAAGCTTCTTTGGTTGCCGGCGCCGATCCAGCAGCTCCCGAGAGCGAGAAGTCGTTCGTCGTGGTGAACCTCGACATTGTGAACTTGCTGCTTCGACTCACGAAATGTAAAGCGTGTGGCGGCGATGTTGAACTTAGGAAAGGTGATCGTGAGTACGGCCTTGTCGTGAAACTCGGCCTTTGTTGCAACATCTGCGGCGACGTTGCGTCGGAGTGGAGTTCTCTGCGGGTGGAGGGCCCAAACAAGATCAACCCCTTCGAGATAAACGTACTCGCGGCATGCGCAATGCAGGCCACGGGCAATGGGCAAACAGCGCTAAACGACATCTTTGCGACCATGAACATTTCGCACAGGGGCTTACACAACAAGACCTACCAGCGGTACGTGAAAGAAAAACTGAATCCAGCAACAAAGCGGGCTGCCGCTAAAATCTCGTCGGAATGCGCGACGTCGGTGGTCACCCTGTACAAGCATCTCTGTTATGGAAGCCCGAACAACATCGCGGTTTCCTATGACGGAAGTTGGAAGAGAAGGGGTCACTGCTCACATATAGGATTGGGAACTGTCATTGAGCTCTTCAGTGGATTTGTTCTCGACCAGGTTGTCCTCTCCAACTTCTGCCTGGCTTGTGAGCAAGGACCAAAGGAGGGCACCGCGGGATATGACGAGTGGAAGGCGCTGCATGAAAGCTCACGAAAGTGCCAGAAAAACACGGACTGTAAGGCTGGCCAGATGGAAGTGGAGGCAGCTCTCATCCTCTTCAAAAGGTCGTGGGAACGACACAATCTGCGCTACACTACAGTGCTCTGCGATGGTGATAGCCGCTCCTTTGCTGCCCTTCAAGAGGCAAATGTCTATGGGTTTTTCCCCATACACAAAGAGGACTGTGTAAACCACGTGAAGAAAAGGATGGGGACAGCACTGCGGAGCCTCATACAAAAACAGAAGGGAGCAGCGGGCATGAGCCTTGGTGGGAAGGGTAGGCTGACTGCCGATCTCATCGCAAGGCTCAGCTCTTATTATGGCTGGGCTCTGAAGTCCCACGAAGGCGACGTTGACGCTATGCACAAGGCAGTCATGGCGACCTACCACCACGTTACCTCCAACGACGTGAAATCTAACCACAGCTTGTGCCCTACTGGAGAGCAGTCCTGGTGCAAGCAGAATGCAGCCAAGGCCAAGGAAGAACCTGTGCCCAAGCACCACTATAACCTCCCAGATCACGTGTGCACAGCTCTTCTACCTGTGTACACACGCCTCGCAGACAAGAAGCTGCTCCAGCGATGCCAGAGGGGAAAGACACAGAATTCCAACGAGAGCCTCCACTCGGTAATCTGGTCACTTGCCCCGAAGGACCAGAATGCGTCCCTCTTTACAGTGGAGGCAGCTGTTGCAGAGGCGACTCTACGGTTTAACGTAGGCAGCCAGCGGGCATCACGAGCTATCCTCGAAGAGCTGAACGTCAAGCCTGGCACCAAGTGCATGAAGCGAGGGGCAGAGAAAGACCTTCGCCGAAGTGCTGCATCGCAGACCAAGCATGCATCCCAAGACGACATCCAGAGGGCCATGAAGAGAAGGCACGCTGGCCAGATGCATGCTGACTATGCCCCCGGAGGCTACTAGACCCCCACGCACAAGCTATTCGTGACAGAGCTATGAAAATGAACCAGTAAATGTTTTTGCCCGTTTTCTCAGAATCAATTTTTCCGACACTTCACTAGTTACGGAAGCCATATCTCACCTTCTATGTGACCGATCTTTACCATTTTTTATTTTTCTGGTAGGCACATTAGTGACATATCCAATAAGGGGTATACATGTACAAAATATGATACAGAATATTTTTTTTATTTCTCTTAGTATATTATGTAAAAATTACCTTTGAAAGTGAAAAGTTTGATGTGTTGTAAAAAAGCAATAAATCGTCCTAGAGTATTCATTTATACCTTATTGCATAGTGCAAACCTTCTAGTTTACAAATATATCTTTAATGCAAAGTTTTTATTTTTCTATTTTTTTATATTTTTTTTTTAAATTTTGCAAGTCAAATTTTACATAATTGCTATTCTAATTAAGCTATTTCAAAACAAATTACATATGTATTATTAGATTGTAAAGGCAGATGTGCTCTGTAAATTTCGTTCAGTTTGAACTGTAAATACAAAAAAAAGCTCTAGAAGCAGTGTTTCCCCTTAACAACTTAGACCGCTTGTGGATACAACTGTCCATCTATGTCCCATTATTTCTTTTTCTCTCGGTCCGCGAGCAAGAAACAAATACAGTCACGCTGCGCCGGCACTGACCGCGTAATATTTATAGTAGTCGAATTCGCTTTTCGGCCGGAAAATTTATAAATACACACTAAAACTTATTACATTTGGTGCACATTAACAAAGTGAAGGGGTAAAAAAGAAAATGTGCAACTTGCGTTCTGTTCTGAAACTCCACGTGCGACTGAGCCGACATTGTCGGTGCGTTAGCTCAGAAGCGCGGGACGAGAACTAGGTCATACCGACGACGCGCCACTAATATCAGTGTTGCCAAGCTGCTTCAGCTGGTAGTTTCGGTTTCGCCGTGCCGCCGGAACGATACTTGGATTCGCGATATCTACAAAACTATACACACTACCAAAAAACAAATTATATCTCGTGATTCAGAGTCGCCGCCTTCGACAGAACAGATCATAACCCAAAAATTGTAAAAATGGAGTGGAGTTGCCCTTTAAGTTAGCATATAGTATTATCTATATATCATACTGTTTTATGGTACCTTTGAAGTTCGACGTATCTGGGTTCATCTAACTCAATACAGTAGACTCCCTTTAAAACAAACACGAAGGGACCCTGAAAATTTGTTCAACTTATCAGATGTTTGCCTTAACAGAAGTGCCCTAATTATCATGCTGGGCATGTCTACATTGCTGTTGACCAATAAACACAGAATGAAAAGGCCTACAATGAAGAGATACTTAAAAAGGGACATTTATTTGGCTTACCATGCTAAAAGAAAAAAAAATAATGTTTCACTTACCACTGGTGGGGGAACCGATCCATGCGGTGATTTTTGACTGCCGCCTCCTCTGTGCAAATCTGTGTCTAGCGATGAAAGACGACATGTGGCCCATGTTCCTGAGAAAACATTGGCCACATGTCATAATTGAACCTTAATCACTGTCATCATGTCCATCAGACTCCTTGTCCGACGCTTCCTCCCAAAGGCAATAATAGTCTTCAGTGCCGTCGAGCGCATTTGAAATCCCGCACTTCTTGAAAGAGCCAGCGACGAGCGTGCGCCGATGCAGTGAAAACCCGGCGCGGCGCATGAAGCGAGTGACCCAATGTCGGCTCGCCAAAGTTCTCATGCAGCAGCTCGATGTTTATGGCGTGGTGCCGTTCACGCTGCTCTTTTACAAAGTTACGGCGAGGTGCCGAGGTGCCGTTCACGTTGCTCTTTTACAAAGTCGCTGAGACTTGTCTCGACGTCCGCGAACACGCCGTTCTTTGGACCTCTAAAGCTTCTTCTCGTTCCGTTGCACGGGGGCAGAGCTTCCTTTTGTGCTTCTCCATCTGCGGATGCTGCCCTCATTTACGGCGAATTGTCGTCCGGCAGCACTGTTACCGATGTCTTCTGCAACCAAAAGAACTTTTCTTTTGTAGGCGACCGACGATTGTTTTCGTGCCAACGCCATTGCCGAGCCTGACTGTGTACGAAATTGGTGGCGCTAGTGGCGCCTCGGACATTGTGATTTTAATGATGAAGATCGCTGTTTTGAGCGCCGCCATAGTGCTTCGAAACCGAAACTACGTCAAACAGCTTTAGATTGCGCCTCATCGAACCTGAAAATTTGAAACAAATCTCGTATTATATGCGGGTTTTTACGTTACATCTGCATACACCTCGGCCGGCGCAATGCGTGGCGTCGCCGTCGGTGCAGTGCCATCGCGAAGGGGACCTACGAAAGTTTGAGTTATCCAAAATGCGCGCGCAAAGCGGTTCGTGTTAAACAATTTTTTTTTTGCATTGCGTCTATGGGAAACCAACCAAATGTTCTTACTTTGTTCGGCATATCCGAGAATTCCGCTTAAGCGAGTTCGCCTTAACGGGGAGTCTACTGTAATTTTGCTGCCACATTTATTGCCAGTTTTGCCTGTTTGGGGGATAATAACCGCCGTAATCGCTGGTGCGGGACTCCTCAGTTTGCCAGTTTATATAATTACAAATTTTGGAAACAGGTTTGTAAAGCAAAGAGGGCGATCACTCAACTCAAGAAATTCTTGCGCCACAACTCCTTGCAGTCAATCGCCCAAAAAAAGAAGAAAAGAAAGCTTTTCACGTTTTGCATTATTATTATTATTTTTTTTTCTTTTTGCGACGACGGGAGTGGTGTTGAGGATTCAGCCGGCACATTCAATTAAATTTCGGTGTAGAGATCCTTGCTCGCATTCCCAAACCTTTTGTAGCCATATGTATCATTGTAACGTCATAGCACCAAAAGCATTGTCTGGCAACAAGATCTGGTAACAGTCAATAATGTTTTGTGGTGCCGTCAATCGTTTGTCCGACGACTGCGAGCATGGCGGTCGGCGTCGATGCGAAAGCCATTGCAAACGCCCTTTCCCCGTCCTCGTTCGCAGGTGCCGACTCCGGAAGGCGTCTGCAAGCAAGACCCGTGAGAATCTCGGTGTACTCCCGGCAGCTTATTTATTTCCCCGGTGCAGCACGGACTCCCACGTACTCTCGCGGACTCTGACGTCGGACTACCCCCGCAACCACGTGCGGCTAGAGAGAAGAGAAGAGCGCCCAAAGGCATCCCACGTTCGCACCGGCCTTCCCGTTCCTCCGTGCGACACGGCGAGTGCCGTGCCCCGGTTTACGGTTCGGGTGCTGTACTCCAGTTTTCAGCACGGACGCATCTTCGTCGTCGTCGTCGTCGGTGGTGGCGGACGAACGGATGTGGCACATTTTCGCTCGCCACACTGACGTGGCGCCCCGCAGCGAGCCAAGGTTGTGACGACACTCGAAGAGTTTTTGTCGTCACGATTCGAGTGCTTTGTAGGGGCGCGTTGCCCGGTGCTCTTCAGGAATGTGACAATGGTCGACGTCGAATGCCCTCGCTCTGAAGAGGAGGGTCAGAGTTGCGTGAAAATTTCAGGCAATCCGAGCGGGGACGGGAATGACAAGGCAAACTTGGACGACATGTTTAACTCGCATTAGTGCCGGCCCTGTCTGTTGGACGCAACCGGAAAATATGATTTCCACCGATTCTATTTGCAATTTGTTGGTGCGTAAGAGTGTAACGTAATTCGGATATGACAGAGATCCACGAAAGTAAAATGCAGTAATAATGAAACACGAAAGTAATGCTGCCGACATTGTTTACGCAAGAGAAAGAAGGATCTGTGTCAAAAAGAATTGCTTTGCGTAGGCATTCGCGAAATCCTGCTGCCGTGGCGTCAATGGCTGCTGGTTTTTCCGAGTGGTTGCTTTTGGCTCATCCTAACTGCCGCAAACCAGTGTGCCGCACAGTTTTTGCGCTTTGGCAGACGACGGCCGCGGAGACGGGGGGTTGCCGCATCGGGGTCGATTATGCTGGTTCCGAAAACGGCAAATTTGAATCTGGGGCGGTCAAACCGCAAATTTGTCGAAAGGGACGGAAGCGGCATTGTAACAATGACACACCAAAAGAGCAGAGGTTTTTGTTGGCCCTGCGTACCTTGTCATTCCCTGTCGTCTGCCTCAAACCTAGAATTGAGCGATTGTGGGGGTGCGGTTCGGACAACGCCGTCGTGTCTGTTCTTCACTATACTTCGTTTCACCTTATCTGCGAGCGAAGCCAAAGCTAGAAGCGCGAGACAAGCGCTTTTTGCGTTTCTCCCCAGCTCGCGCGCCCGAGCAAAGCCTGAACGCACGGAGCTTTCGTGCTCGCGCTTCCAGCTTTGCCTTCGCTCGCACATAAGGTGAAACGAAGTGTAGACCTGAACCTGACTTTTCTTTTCCTGGGCCAGATGTGCAGCAATTCAAACGCTGGGACATTGTGGGGGTGCTCATCTATTGGCGCAACAGGCTCGAAGGCAAACAGCTTAAACCTTGGTAATTAGAATTGATCTGCCGTCTTCGCTGTGGTGACTGGAGTCGCCAGATTGGTTGCAGGGTACTGAAACTCCTGTGGACAGAGGACAAATGGACCCAACTTGGGTCCATTTGCCAGTGGAGTTTATTTTTGGGCCATCCACTCTGAGTGAGCCAGTCCAAATTCGAAGGGGGGGGTTGTTTTACAAAAAAACAATTTCTCATATGCTGACGTTTTCTCACGCCTGCAATCGATCACTGTGTCCAAGCACCAACCATTCTTTATGGATCCCTAACAACGGAACTTGGGAATAAGCTTCTTCCGTTGGTTATCAAACAAAACGGTGCTTTGTGTAAAAGGAAAAGCCAGGCAAGTCGGCGCGCAGGTCTGCGGTGTCTCCGCTAGATGGCTCCGCTCGCGAAATGGAATTTTAACAGTACTTGCTCTCCCTATCAACTGCGACAAAACGTCAAGAAAAAAAGGATGCTGTACTCTGGAAACCCATCCGGCGACTCTAGCAGAGACCATCCGGGTTCTCAGACACTGAAGATTTTGATCGATTGGAATCCCGTGTTGATTTAATCTTTCGGCATTGGTACAGACCCGTGTAGTAGATCCTTCTCGGCGAAATGCAGCTCGCTTTTCGTCCGGCGCAGCGAGCAACGGCGAGCGCCTTCCCCTTGCGTGCTCCTATAAGTGCCCGTCCCAAAGCCTCGCGGTTGAAAGCCTCTTCGGCTCGACGCGAGCAAGCCCCTTTACAGCTGTTTTTTGTGCGATTAGTGCGTGGCAAACGTGGGAGGACTTTCACAAAAAGGTGGGGGGCGTCGGCAAACTTACTCTTCCGGCGTGCACCGTCTAACCAGATCACTGCCAGACTGTTTCGTCGTTGGGCCTCAAAGTATGCTGCGCAAGCTGCGGACCAGACGCGGGACACTGTTTTGAAGCGGCAGCTACCCCCTTTTTTTTTTTTTCTCTCACGCTCGGTCTTTACGAATGTTTTTCGACCTCATCCTTTGTGTATCGGAATCGAGTTGTCGTCTGTCTTTTCTTTTTCTTCTCGGGTGCTTTTGGTCCTAGGTGCTCGATTCGAAGCGAGGTGCCGTCTCGCTCACGCAAGTACCGTCGGAAGCGTTGGCAAGGCCGGACTCTCACCGCCTATGTGGCTTTACCGATGCTTTTGTCGATTTGGAGCGTAAACTTCTAATCCCTCAAATTACGGTTTGATGTGCACGACGGTTCATTCCTCGCTCGAGCGTTAGCCTTTCCAGCTGAGAATGTGCTTAGAGCAAGCCAGACTTGACATCCCCAGCTGGAGCAGAAGGAAAGCATAGAGGTACGAAAACAAGATTAACCGCAGAAACAAACAAAAAATTGTATAGGCAACGGTGAAAATGTGGTGGGCAGAATTTTTATTACCGGTTCTGAAGGACGTCTACGGGCGCGCGCCGACAGCGTTTAGCAGCCGGAGTGGTGTGGTGGATGCGGGGTTGCTTCGAGGCGTGTGCGCCGCGGGAAAGATGCCGTTGCAGGCGTCTGGCGCAAAACCCCCTTTTGCTCACGGCGACCCCGGGTTTCTGTACGATTTTGCCACTGGTCCCTGCCCTTTAGCGTGTACAGCGTGTGCGTCCGTTCTCCCCCCTCCCCCCTCTCTGGTAATGGTTGTGTCCCCGGGGGGGGAGGGAAAGCGTTACTTACGATCTTGTTGTCGTCGTCGTCATTCTCATTGTTGTCGCCGGTGGCAGGTTTCGGGGAACGTGGTTACTATGCCGGTGTTTGTCGGGGGTGAAGGACGACCTGTTTTCCGTCGATGGATCGCCGGTTTTTTGCGACATTCCAGCGAGCTCTCGGACGGTCCGTTCTTTCACGACGGGGCAACGCGTTCGTTGGCCCAGTGATGTTCAAACAACAATGCGAGCTGTGCCGCATTCTTTTTTTTTTTTTTTGTGCCGACGACTCTTGCCCTTTAAAAAAAGTGCAGTGGTTTTTGTTTTATTTTTTAGAGTCTGATCTTATCTGCGTGTGTGAGTGTGTATGTGAAGGCTTTGTGTGCGTGCAAGCATGCTTTTCGTACCTTTTTACGGACACATTTAGAATAGTTGTTTACACTTCCATTTTTTTTTTACTTGCATCTCACATTACGCATTGCTAGTGACCTCCCTTTACGACACGAGACGAACAGGCACGGGTGTATTATCACAATTTTTACGAGCGTCTTTTCTTTTACGAAACTGTTGCCTTTGCGAGAGGCCCACGGCGATTGCCCCTTTTTCCGGCGTTGCCGCGGCAATTTTTTTTTTTCTCGGTCGACACTGCCAGCGATTTTCTCATTGTCCGGTTGTCTCGGGGAAGGTTTCTGGGGCAAGTGCACATTTTAGCGTAGACCATACTTCTTTTGCAATTTATACCGCTGCAAAAGCCGCAATCTTCACGATCAAAATTGCGAGTTCCTGTTTTCTCCCACTGTGTGAGGCCTCTAAGAGTTTTTAACCCCTTTTGTGATTTACCAGTCAGCTGTATAGAACATGCTGCAAACGTTTCCTCGTCTAGCATCTATTTCGTAGGGCCGCTCAAGCAAACCCTGGCAACAGAAGTCAATCATTTTTAAAAAGGGATGCAGCTTTTTCTTTTTATTATTTCTGTTTACAGAGAAGTGGGTGTCTTAGTGACCATGAAAGGGAATGTGAAATTCCAACTTGAATTGTGTTTGAAACTGTCCCAAGTCATTTGTAGGCCCTGAAAACTGCCACAGCAATCACAATTATTTGCGAATAATTGCAGCTTTTCTTGTGCATTTGGGGATGACTCCTTCATCGTCGTAAACTTGCACTTTCTTTTGTGGCTACCTTCATTATCGTCCTCATCAAAATGTAGCTTCCTTTATTTTCGAGACTACGACAGTTGGTTGGTTTTCCAGCTTCCCCTCGCGGCAAGTTATAAACTGGGGAGTGTAGTAAAGTCAGGTTTTGCATGAGTGTGTCCACCTATGCAGTCCCTCCCTCCCTCCCTCCCCTCTCCCTCTCTAGTCTCTTTCCCTGTCAACGACTTGTTTCCAGCAGGGTTCCTGGCTGTCTATATCGAGCAGAAACATAATGAAATCGTATTGGTCAGTGCCAGAAGTAATTTGACTGTTTTTTATTCCAGTTTTAACTTTTTCGTGGTATCTTCTCGGCGAGACGCAGGTGTCTATCGAAACGTTTTTTTTTTAAGTGTGGGGGCGGGGAGTGGCAAGGCATGACTTGGGGCCTTTACTGCCGCATGATCCCCGGGTTTAAATGCAGAATGCATTTTAATGAATGCAAAGTCGGGAATGGTGGCTCGTTGCAGTAGCCGTACCGTGGTGTCGTCGGCTAAATTGATTAGGACGCTGCTACAGGTTGTGCGATATCGCGGTGTCTTGTGAGCCGCAACTATTGGATCCAGTAATCTCGTGTGAAGTTAAGGCATAGCCCGACGTCGCACTGCTTGAATTTGCTTGTACACATCGCGACACTGTTAGCGCGAACACCACATTGGCACATTTTCGCATTTTACTTCTAAATAGTATTAGTGAACACGAAATTTTATCGCTTACATTATAGAACTAAATGAGCTCTTTCCGTATCAATAATAACTTTGATGACATCCCTTGGTTTAAAAGAGAAAAGCTTGAAAAACCGGCGATCGCTTGTTCGCGCTAACAGTGTCGCGCTCTGTACATCCTATGTTATTGCGGCCTCTAGAAGATTGGGCGGGCTCAACTCATTATTTTCGGCACCTTCGAAGCAAGAACGACGGCGAGCCAGGGGCCCTAGCTGAGAGTTGTTGGCAATCGGCTGACAGGGAATCTTTTGCACTCTGAGCAGGAAAACCGGTTGTGTGGCGTAGCCAGTTGGAGGCAGTTAAGAGAGCAGCCTTCTGTGTTGGGTTGGTGTTGCTTTCAGACAGGACAGTACAAAGGCGCCGTTCTCGAGTTGGGGGTGTGGGCACTGTTGGGACGTAGGTTTGGTTTCCGGTTTCTCCAAGGCGTCCTGCAAATGGCGGTTGTTTCGTGGGACTTAGTTGGCGAGACGTTTTGTCGGTGGTGCGACGGCTGGCAGTCATTTTGTGGGGGTA
The DNA here is from genome assembly GCA_013358835.2 of Ixodes persulcatus. Classification (NCBI taxonomy): domain Eukaryota; kingdom Metazoa; phylum Arthropoda; class Arachnida; order Ixodida; family Ixodidae; genus Ixodes; species Ixodes persulcatus. The sequence goes on along the minus strand of JABSTQ010008722.1, from coordinate 32,014 downwards.
TTGCTTTAACGAATTTGTTAACAGAAGGTGATGTTTAGTGTGGTTTGAGGGCATAGTTTCTCGGTTCAAGATTGGCATTTAAAGGCAGAGCTGCGTTGGAAAATTTTTAAAAATTTCCGAAATTGGGCACATCAAAGATGTGCCTATCTTTGATGACACCGTGAAGCCACAACTCAGTTTTCGTCACTCTGCAAAGTTTCTAAGGAATGCTAAATAATCGACGCTAAGAATTTGAAACCTGATTTTGCGTTATGGGCTGCTTACTCAATTAAGTGTGTCAAACGTTTATAGTGCAGGCACAAAGTATTTCGAAGTAGGCTCTCGGGTGACGCGCACTAAGCTTATTCATATTGTGGCATATTAACTTTGAGGGCCTGCACTGCCAGCAAACTTCTGTAACGTACAAGATAATGTTGCGAGAATATTAGTTTTGCGCCGTTCGCTCGCTTTATACAGTAGACAACTGTCGCAGATTTCTCTAAGTTGCGCACAAGGCTTTTGTGGTTGATGCCTAAATCTAGAGATGTGAGACCAGTCTTATTTTCACGCAAACACTACCACCGTAAAATATTAAGCATGCTCTATAAAACGGAAATTTAACATGTAATCTAACGACTGTGGGTGCTTGCAGAGTCTAGATGCTTACGTATGTTACTCTAAAATACTTCGGCATATTCCGACGTGAAATGTCAATACTTGCGCAGTATTGCTGTCTAGCTAACAGTGTAAACACATTGTTTGCCAGAAATTTGTGGGACACATTTTTTCGTCATTTTGTTTTTGTGCCACGAAATGATTGCCTTCATGTTGCCGTTGTTTGGCACAAATGCGCCTGTGGGGCGGCTGCAGCGCGGGAGAGGAGAGATGCCAATCTCCAACTCGGGCCCAGATGCTGCGACGGGCGGTGACTCGTCCTACACTGTTTGTGACAACTTCCCATACTCTCATTCCCAAGGCACAGGCGGACCACTCCAGCGGCTATAGTAGTATGTTAGGTCCCGTGCCACAGTGACACGTCCCACGCTGCTCGTTGTGCATTGCATGCAAGCACGGTGCCCAAGCGTTGTACCCTGTCGATCTGTCCCCCTCAAACCAGACGGCACGTCCGTGAGATTTTTTCACCTCGAAGGTTTTTCACTGCCAGAATTGTAAACTACTTTTTTGGGGGGCCTGGTCTTTAACTCGTGGCACGACAATACTTTTTGCTCACCTGTTTTTTTTTTTTTTTTTTCTTCGTGGATGCAGCAGGTTCTGTACTAGTTGTTACAAAATAAAGAAATGTCTATTCAGCCTGTCTTTCCTGACACTCTTTGAGGGGGGGGAGGGGTGCACGGCGCGTGTCGTGGTCTGGCATGGACACTTTCAAAGGTGCAGATGTGAATATTGCAGTCTGCCCTGCAAGTTTCTAGCTGTAAAATCGGTGCTGTGATATAATAAAGTTTAGAGTGCCATTTTTATTTTTTCATGCGTGCCTGTTGGAGTAGATTGGGGTTGTGATAGTGGTACTGCTTGACTGGTGCTGATACAGGCAAGGACGATGACACTTGGTAATTTACTTGTGTGTGGTTATGTTTTAACTTAAAATTGCTTCTAGTGTCGTCACGCGGACACCTCAATAAAATTGTTGCTCAAATATTGCAAAATACTTCAAAGGAAACCGAGGGGAGCTGTTCGGGAAGTTCAAGGGTGAATGATATGTTGGCCTTTAAGAACTCTTGTGAGACTGCATGACAATTACAATTGGTACATGTAATAAATACCATTTGCATAAATGGGGCTTAAAAAAAAGAAAAAAACCTTTTACAAACATGTTTACTGAAAATTCCTTGCATTCTTCTATTAAATCCCCACCTTGTTTCGATCGGGAAAAGTATGTCTGCAATTAAACCCCTCTGGGAGTGTGGGAGTGACAGGATGATGTGTTCATAGTTTCGATTCTCAGTGACCAAAAGATTGGTGTTGCGAGGCCAATCTTAGAAAGGATGTAAAAAAAAAGGTGTTCAGCTACAGGCCCATTTCTATTTTGTCGGAGGTTTTTAATCGTGGAGAGTTTGTCTTCAGGTCGGTGGTGTCATTATGCGAGAGGCGTTCTCTGCTGCATCGTTCCGAGAATGGGCTTTGCCACAACTGTTGGATCATATGATCATATTCATGAAAATATTGATGGAAACTATTACGTACCGACACTACTGAACATAGAGAAAGCGCTTATTAGAGATGGGCAGGTATATGAAATTTTAAATAATTTGTTCAGTGTTTGCTTTTTGTTTCAGCTTGCAGTGCACAGTAATATAGTTTCAAGGGCAGCACTGTAAAGGAAAAAAAGGGCACTGCAAGATGAAAGTATGGAAAATGTTTCTTGTGGAATGAATGATTTATCAAGGTATCGATGCTCCCTTCACAATAAATTACAATTTTGTATGAAAAATACATTTGCAGTCTATATTTAATATTCATGTTTGAGCTGCGATAAAAAAATGAGATGTACACACTTCCGTTGAATTTGGAGCATTCGTGCTTTCGATGGTTGCTCGCAACCACTATATCATACTTTATGGTTTTCATGTGCGTTGGCTGTTGGGTGCTGCTAAGGGAGGATAGAAGGGGCGCTGCCGATCAGCACACCATGCTTTTTTTTTTTTTTCATGTCTGGGCAATGGATGTATTGTTCATTGCCAGCACCTTTGAGATCAATCACTGTTTCTGCACTATTTCTGCATAGCCATATTCACGAGATGCAGTGGCCGGGGGTCCACTAACAAAGTGAAAGCTTAACTTTGAGATTAGCGGGTTTACAGAGAAAGGCTAACGAGATTCAGTGGCATCTTTAGACCACTGGTGTCCAGTAGCTGTAATCATAATCAAATGCAGCAACTCGATTTAAAAAAAAAAAAAAAAAAAGCTTTATTTTTCTAGATCACTGCGTGCTTACATGTTCCACCCATTTTATTATACCTCAAAATAAATAGTATCGTAATAAAATTTTTAATATATAAATTTTTGATAAACTGGATCATTAAATCCAAGTAGTGAGAGCAAGGGGAAGATGATGAAAGATATATATGTTCACCTTGCAACTCGTCTAAAGGCAAAAGCTGTGCATCCCTGCATATATTTAGTTGACTGTTTATCATTTTCCTTGGATGTTTTTTTTTCCGAACTAGCAGGGAAAATGAATGCAGACTCGCAAAGGCATATCTTTCTTTTTTTAATTCACTTTTAAAAATGCAAGCCAAGAAGAGACAACATATTCTACAATGTCAAGTCATGTTTCCAAGATATGTTTTTGTGGTTTAATGAGCACAATTTCTTTCGCTATTTAACTGAGCAATAACTGTCGAGATTTGGCAATATAAATTACAAGTGAAACAATAATTGTTCATTCATTGTTCCGGAGCCCTTACTAAACAAAAGTGAAATATCTAAATACAAAATAGCGATATTGGAATGCTTAATTAAAATTTCTAAGATTGCTGTTGCAGTAGTGCGACAGAAAATGTAACAAATATTGAACGGACAGTCACCCGACTTCGAGAGCTCTCAAAACTGAAATAACCAATTGAATATCAGAACAATAGTAACAGTCTGAATAAAATAAGGCAGTACAATGCCACCTTAAAAAAATACATACCGTAAAGTACTGAGCATCTGCCCATTCCATACGAAGTGCCCACCCCCAAATTTTGCAACATCTGAAAAAATATGCACAGTTTTCACGAATATCTCCATATTTTGAGTGGGTGCTCACTCGGTATTTTACGGTATATCTGCTAGTGAGAAATATTTCTTTTACACATTCACAACACTCGTCAAAGGTTTAAGTGAATTTAAAATGAATGTTTACGGGTATGTTCATCCAACCCCGGGAAAATATGCACCAAACATTCTTGTGCTCGCGAACTCTCTTTTTCATTTGCTAGGAGCACTCGACAATGTGGGCACAAGTTATCAGCATGTACAAAAATCCTAGGTAGTTTTCGAAATGCCACATTGAATATTACACTGTTTGTCTCTGCAGGCTTGACTACCGTCGCAAGGGCAGACGCGCGAATCGGGGAGCTTCCTCACGCCACAATACTTGTCGTGTGCAACCTTTGAGCAAATGCCTCTTTTGCTTTCGGTACATGTATAGACCAACACACTGTTTATGGACAAATCTGCTTTTGCCTCCACTAGGTGTAGGCGCTGCGCGTGCACAGAAGCCACATTTGCAAGCAGCGAAACTCTGCAAATGCACCACGCTGACAGTAGCGCCCCATCAGCGGCGGTGTACTGATGAGAGGATATGAATATTGTGACTTAACGTTTCTCTCTAGTTTCCTTCTATGTTGCCATACCCGAAAGCTGTCACGTTACCAAAATTCTGAAATGACAGACAGCCAAGTACAGAGAGTGTTCCGTGTACGCAATAAAATGTGTGCATAATGGTACGCCCAATGCAAGGTCTGCCCCGGTAAAACTATCTAATCGTATGCGATTCTTCCCACCACTGATGGCAGCCCAGTTCGAATCACGGTGAAAAGCTAAGCAAAGAAAAACACGCAGAAAAAGGCCCAGTGTTTCCAACAGACCCGATAGAATGCTTATCTAGGCTCGACGATGGCAAAAATTACTGGCAATTAAGCCACAGTTACCTCGAAGCTCAGGTTTGAAAAATTTTATCTTGCACCTTCTACACTAATTAAGCAATATTCATGGTCCTGGGAGGTAGTTGGTCGCTAATAAAGATGCATCACCAACAGCAAGGTAATTAAAGCAAACTTCACAACTGATAGTTTGGCGTTTCCTCGGGCATCATGTTATGGAGAAACTGAACAGGCCTTCACAAATAACTTGATCCGAGGGCTGATTGCTTATCTGGCATTGCTACCTACCTCCTTGAAATTACAATTGCCATCGCAGACTCAATTGATGTTAGACCAGTGTTTCCCGAACTGGGTCGCGACCCCAAGGGGCGTCGCAAAACGGCTTGGGAACTTGAAAAACGCAATGCAAACTTGGCTTCCCTGCAGTGTCGTGGATCAAAACGAAGTACAGGTCGCAGCTCAACAAGTCGTAACTGAGAGTTGCAGCGTCTAAACTCCACTTTGGTTTCGAGAAACTGTTTTAACAAGCTCACTACTTTAGTTCTTAGGAACAACCATACTACCTGCAACATAAATGCTTGTTTTTTTGCAATTATGTAAATTAGCTTATTTACTCTGGCTATATAAACTGCCAAATGAAATTTTAGCATCAGTTTTGTATATTACTAATCATGCACTGAAATCAAAATGCTCCATGCATTGCCGGGGTGGAAGGGGTGGTGGGGGGTCGTGACCATTTTATTGTTTAGAAAGGTTGCAGGGTAGCAGTGTTTGGGAAGCACTGTGTTAGACAACACCAGCTAACATTATCCGAGACTATAGATCCGCACTGTTGAGTGTGTACCTGGCAGTGACATGACATTCACATAAATCCCATTCCTCGAGGTGTCAAGAGCGGTTTTCAAATGGTTCCGAGGGCCAGTAGAAATATGCAATGGTAAGCAAGTGTGCCAGTGCAATCTTCAGTCAGCATCAGTTTACTGAAACTTTCATTTGCATTCGCCACTGTGCACCACTTCTTTTTTTTATTAAAAGTTAGCTCTAAAAAGATTGCTACATACATTTGGGTTTTAAAACCCAATCATCACAAAAATTGGAAACCAAACACTCGGCCTTAATCTTTTTTTTCTTATCCTCGATTTGACATATGTCTGAATCTCTGGATCGATTCCGATTGTGTCGACACTTACGACCAAAAGGCATGCTGATATCACAAGCAGAACTTAATAAATTATTAAGGCATGCTTGCTTATTGGGGTACTACGGCCCCAATAATTATTATTAATTATTAGGGCAAGTAACTGTCTATAGTTTGTGCCGGCATTATGCCATGACTGCACTCTGCAATGATGAGCAGAGATTATTAGCACACGATGGTAGCTGAGGGTGGGTTGGTCCATGCAACACCTAGTTCTTGCTTCACTGCAACCGTAGGGCTACACAGGATAGAGTATTAAGGTGCCATGTAACACTAGCACCCTCTCTTGGCTATGCACCATGCCAATTCAGCCCTAGACTACATAACTTCAGACAACTAAACTGTGTATAACAAGACTTATTAACACAACACATCGCGCAGGTTAGTCAGTCCATTTGTGGCGCATCATACAAAGCTCTTCTTCCATCAGATTGCATTCCACGAAACCGTTACAAGAAAGGCTTGGCAGTCATCCTAGCCAACAGTGAGCAAGATCTGCAATTGAGGACTTCCGAAGGTACAAAATTACATAATTTCATTTAAGTCACTATTACAACCAGCCGTAGTCCAGCTCCCTTGCAGCCAGCGTGGCACCTGGCTTTCGATGATTAGAGGTGACCTCAAGTTGAATCTTGGGAAGGCTCGAAGCAATAGCTAATGCCAAGCACCATTTGATACTTAGCAGAGTGGATCATATGCTAGCCTTGACATGCTTCCTCCAGAATTTCAGTATCGCATCATTGAAAATGTCAGGGGTACTTCTTGAATGCAAAGTGAGTTCCTTCTCTAAAGCAGACGACTTCATTGTTGCCCACTGGTTCTCCTGAAAAGACAAAGCAGAGAGTCTGTTGTAAAGAAGGTAACATGCGATACTTTACGAAAAAAATTGAAGTAAGATATGTTAAGTATTCTATACACAGAGCAAGTAGCAAATTATTTTCTGCATATAGCAAGCAACAAATTTCAGAACAGATGCACTAAAAAGGCCCTCTTAAGGCGGGCAATGTTAGGTATACAGCCCTGTACAGATGGTGATGTCAATATCAGCTTCCAACTTGCATGTGCAGAGTCCATCAATCTGTATTCAAACCACACCTGCAAGCTTGTATAAGAATCATAACTGCTATTCTTTCTTTTAAAACATGAATTGCCTTATAACAGAAACCCGTACTGCCAGAATTTTGTCTGTTGGTGCATTTATCCATCAGCATACCTTATTGCAGGGTATGTCAGCACAACCGGTTTGGTTTCCTTTGCAACAGAAGTAAAACAATGTATACAAGCACTATAGCCAAAACATGCTTTCATAATAAACCTTGAGAAATTCATCGGTCAGAATGTCATTTTATGTAATATTAAGAGTGAGAAGTGAACTGAGGTGAAGTACTACAAAATAATTGCTTAATAAGGCAAACTTCGGCCTACAAATGAAATGGGTAACACAACCAGCTGCGACGAGAAGGGAAGAGCGACCGACTTGCTCCCTTGGACGGACGAGCACTACCTTCGTATCCGAGCCGTCGAGAAGCTTCATTCTAAGTTTGGGAAACACTCGAGCATTCATGGCTGTTAAGAAGCTTCTAGAACCGATAGGTTACAAAGAAAAAATTAAAGACGTTTACAACTCCCTGTAATGCTGAATTAGAGCGCAGCTCTTGAGGAGGAGGAGGGGAGGGTACGGAGGGGACGGTATGCCTCTCCTCCTTCCTCCTCATCTACTTCTCCCCTGCTCCTCGCCTCCTCCCCCTCTTCTCTTCCTCCCTTCTTCACCTCCTCCCTTCTCCTTCTCCTCCTCCCTTCTTCTCCTCCTCCTCCCTTCTCCTCTTCCCTTCTTCTCCTCCTCCTCCTCCCTTCTCCTCTTCCCTTCTTCTCCTCCTCCTCCTCCCTTCTCCTCCTTCTCCCTCCTCCTCCTCCTCCTCCTCCCTCCTTCTTTTGCGGTGCATTATGGGAAACGTCCCATAATGCAACGCGCTCGTCTCCGCGGTGCATTATGGCACATTTCCCATAATGCACCGCGCAATTATGCTGACGGCGACGCGTCACGCCGATGCAATACGGCTACGCCGATGCGTTGCGAAAAAGCGTTACGTTGATGCGTTACGGCTACGCCGACGGCGACGCCAACGCGTCACGAAAAAGTGTTATGCCGACGGCGATGCGTCACGGAAAAGCGTTCCGCCGATGCGTTACGGCTACGTTGACGGCGACGTCGACGCGTCACAAAAAAGCGTTACGCTGACGCGTTACGGTTACGCCGACGGCGACGCTGCTCAATCCGGAAACGAGAGCTTAAAGGGCCTCTGACACGCCAAAAAAAAAAATTTTTTTTTTCATGCTAGGCGTTGAAATGGCATATCAGGACATTACAAAAAAATTGTTTCACTATAGAGTTGCGTAATTTTTTATAAAAAATAGAAATACGAGGCCCAATTCAAAGTTCCCGCCGTGCACTGTGACTGTAACAGTGTACCGCAAGGTGTCGGGGCGGTCAGAAGGGAGGCATCGCCGGAAGTCACGTGAGTTGTATCCCTCCTCGTGCTTACCGCGAGCGCGTGTAATATTTTTTAAATATTTTTGTTATTCTCCGCACCTCCACGAGCGATCCAAGCAGACAAGGTTTCTTTTATTTGCTTTTCAACGATTAATGTTGCTGTAAAGGTAGAAGAAGCGGAGTCAGTGAATGGACCTCTTGGCGAATATGTGCTGCCACCTAGACACGCAAATCGGTTCGAGACTAGGTGACTGGAAAACAATGCGCGCCCAAGACCTCTCCCACCCGTTCCACACCCAAAACGTCAGCTACATCCTGTTCACCCATTGAGGCGATGTGACCTAGATACGGCTCCCCCAAGCTCACCTTTGTCCCCATCGTGCGTAATCTTCCGCCCCGAGGTCGACACAACGAAACCGCTTGAAGGCGAGAAATGCAAGATGGCGGATTGTTTGGAACTAGATACTCTCGAACCCAGGCGCATGAAATACTCCGCGCATGCGCACCGCATATTTCTACAAAAGGTCCATTAACGTGATCAACTACAATGCCTAGAAGGTGCTGTGTGAGGGACTGTCCCGGTATTTCAGCAACTGAAGAAGAGATCACACTGCATGCATTTCCGAGAGACATACATCGGCCGCATGTGCACCTAGTAAAAAAGTTCTACTCATGTTCTAGACAAAATACATACTTTGTGTTCGACGTTTACTTGTACTTGGTACACAAACCAGTTTGTATTCTTTAGACGGCAGGCATTTTTAGCCTGGAGAGTATCCGATGATTCAACGACCTCGGTGTCTGAACCTTCAGCAATGCGATCGGGCGTGTCGTATGCTAGCAATCCTAATTTCTGCGAGCGTTCTAAAATTTTTTTGTTTCAAAACTTGATAGCTTCTTTTGCGCCCAGTATAGCCCTGTATCATCGGACTGAAGGCATGCACTCGTCACTGGCTTGTACTCGCAACGCTTTCATCATTGACCTCCATCACGTCTATCCACTGACTCTTCGTCCTCAAATTTTACAGCACGCAAACTAACCAACGGTGCAGCGATAAAGAGCTAGTGGAACTGAAACTTCGTTTTCTACAATCGCTCGTACAAAGAGCAGAATAAAAAAAAAAATCTTAGGCACGGTCGCGGAGAGCACGAGGAGTGAAACTCACGTGACTTCCGGTGAACCCCCTTTTAGTGACGTAGGTCTATGCCTCCCTTCTGATCGCCCCGACACCTTGCGGTACACTGTTACGTCACAGTGCACGGCGGGAACTTTGAATTGGGCCTCGTATTTCTATTTTTTATAAAAAAACTACGCAACTCTAGAGTGAAACAATTTTTTTGTAATGTCCTGATATGCCATTTCAACGCCTAGCATGAAAAAAAAAATTTTTGTTTTGGCGTGTCAGAGGACCTTAAGAGCTGCGCTCTAAAAAAACTAGGCCCAATTGATCTAAGCCCTAGTTCAAGCATTGCAGTGCGCAACTAACTGGTCCACAGCGGCATGACCTCACATCGGACGACGTCAGCTGAAACACCTGATTAGGCCCTTTGGTGCATCTGCAGTTCCCACAAGCTCTATGATCTCTCAACTTGTCACGTATTATAAAGTATGACACATCAACTTTGCACTCTGTTCCTAGTTTGAATCACAGATCTCTAAAAAAACTAGCAGGTATGAAGAAATTGTTTCAGCTCGCATTGTTCGCAAAAGTATGTGACTTAAAAATGCAGCATATGAGTGACGCGTGCAAATAAACAAAAGGACTAGTGGTTCAGAAGTATCGATATTACTATTGATACTATCGATAGTGGAAACCAAATCTAACTATTGGTAGTTGACAAACTATCGATAGTCATCTATTGGAAAATAATCTATATAGAAATATTTATAGCTGACTACCAGAAGACTGTTAATAGCCCTATAGCTAGATAGCCAGCCATTGGAAAACTATTCATAGTACTATCGATAGCCGACAACTGGAAGACTATAGAAAGTACTATCAATAGCCGACCGTCAGAAGACTATTAATATTACTACTGGCAATGGTTTCTTGGCACTATAATTAACAGTTTTGGGGAAATTATTGATAGTAAATTTATAGTAAACTATCAATTTATTGATAGTTTTTTCGTCACTACACACATCTATGAATTACACAACTTCAAAACAGTCGCTCAGTCTGACGGCTGAGGGACTGAAATGCTCACCTGGATTTTCTAGCCGGGCGTGCGCATTATCCTTGCCCACGTATACTTGCATCTGCGATGGCTGAACCCCCAACACCGCCGCCATCTCGGCGCTGACCTCTCGGTCAATGAGTCGGTCTTTCTCGCCATACAGCATCAGCATCGGCACTTGTCTCCGCTGAAGTTCCCTCAGGAGTGGCTCTGACTGCGATGGGTATGTGGTCAGTGCTGTCTCAACAAAGGCAAACATCCTTAATTTATGGCAGTAGCTGTCGGCAGAAAACGGCAATGTTTGAATGCAGAAACCCACGTGATCACAACAAGAAAGTGCTCTCCCCCTTGCAATCGTTCCTTGCACAACCACAGTTACTGTGGTTAGGCGCCCTCTCCCCTCGAGGTACTCAGTAGAACACCTAAAGCCGCCATCACACTGCTAATTAATACACGCTACAAAAGACACAGTGTTCGCTGCTAACATGTACAGTGATGGAGGCGGCATTTGAACTTTTGTAGCAGGTTCTGTAGCAGGCAAAATATTGTTTTGCAGCAGCCACTGACACTTTTGGAGCAGATGCCAACATCTGCTAGCGTATGACTTGAAAATGAAGAAGTAATATTGCATCGCTAAATGCATTCATCTTTGGTAATGATTGAAAGTTCCTCTTTGATACTGGAGCATATTACTTATTACCCTTTTGTAATAAGAAACGATAGGGCACAAAAGGAACACAGAGCCTTCTTTTTTTAAAATAAGGCTCTGGTCAGAGTACCTCCATTTACAATGGGTACGAAAAAAAAATGGATAAAAAATTAATCATATAGCTCAACACTTCAGTTGGGAGAAAGCCTCTCACCTCTCCAATGTTTACACCCGGTGGTTTATTTGACCTTCAAACATAATTTCTGTAAAATGCCAGCAAAACCTAGCATATCTGCTAAGATGCATCCATCAATAAAAATCCATCCCTCAAGTTTTATGAACCTACCAAAGTCCACACTAATATTATAAACTGCTAAAACAACCACCCACAAATATTATCAAAACCTACAATCAGGCTTTAAAGGTGACAAAGCTCTTTAGTGGCATTTGAAATGTGGTGAAATCAAAATTCGCTCCTTTTTTTATCGACTCCTGCATGGGAACAACTTTGTTGACCGTATCTACACAAATATAGGCCCACATTTTTTTTTTCTCTCTCTCGATGCAGGATTTTAAAATTAGATATTAAAGTAAAATCAAGACCAAAGAAAAGTATAGTAATAGTACTGAGCATAATTTCTGAGCCTATAGTGCTAACCCAGGTGCTTCCCTATGCCAACTGATGCTCCTATAATGTGACTAGCCTAAACAATGTTTAATGAGAGAGAAAAGGGACGTTTCCAAGGAACTATTTTTTCGACAGCGGAGGCACTTCAAATGGGCGAATTACGCTTGTGGGCAGAGCTTCTACACCGTTCATGACTTGTCACCGACCAGCTTTCCAGGACAAAGCAGTGAGGCTCGACGCACGCGCGCTGGGAAGAGGTGGTACGGAGGCATGTGGCAGAAATGACAATCAAATGATCTCATCAGGAGTACAGGACCCTGGTCCTGTCTTACCACAGTAGTCGCCATCCTACTATTATGCAATGTTTTCTCGTGACTTTTAGCTCCCGACATCGCCGATATCGCCCAATTTTAGACAATGTCAGTGGTCAACTTGTCAGCGCATTAGCCGGCTAGAGCAACTGCCGAGCAATCTCTATGCTTCGTTTCAACTTAATTCAAAGCGCCGCCGACGCTACGAGCCAGTGAGACCAACCAAACAGCAGTCGGTGCGCGACATTGTGGCATTCGTCTCCTTTCCTGTGCGTGTTCTTTTTTCATTCGGCTGGATCAATGTCCCGTGACTCGCACTTTTAGTATGCGTGTTCGTGGGTTCCAAACGCAAGAGAAGTCGCGGAAAAAATTGGGAGCCATTCCACTCTGTGAAGGTGGATGACCAGCGAAGCTGTTTAGTACACGACAAAGACGTGACACCGAAGTTTGAACAAAGGTACAAACACATTTATTGTTTTGATCGGTGGTCATCGCGACGAAAGGTATGGACACACGTGCCGCCCGCCGCCACTGCTGACATTCTCGTTGCCATTCCCACCGTTGCTTTTCATAGTCGCGTTGCTCTTCGGGAGTCTGGACTATACGCAGCGATCCCCATTAGGACGAGAGAGAAGCGATACTGAAAATGGAGAACGGCAACTTGTCTTTCTGGTTTTTTATATACATTTGTGTGGACGACTATCGCCGCCCCAAGGAGCCGGAGGAAACTAGACACGCACGACGGGACCGCCACCCCGAGAGAGCGGAGGAAAGGAAACTAGGCACGCAAGTGCTTGGAACGACGACAAAGAGAGGGCGGTGCGAGCGTAGAGTTTTTGGTCGCGCACATGAAAATTGCTAAATTACCCAAGCTTCAAGGAGAATGCAGGGAATGGTGTTCCATGAACCGCACGTGCACGCCTTCCCCGTATAAAAGATTCTAAGTAAACAACCAAAATAAAGCGTTGATGAACAAGCGTGCAGGATGCCATTTGTTTTAGGCTTTTGCTTTATAACAGTTACTACTGTAAACGCCAGTATGTGCAACGAGTGGGTGCAGTGCAGCGCGTGGGTGTGGTGAGAGCGTAGAGTTTTTGGCCATGCATACGTATAATCGCGTGTAAGGGCCGCACCCGTGTAAGGGCCGCACCCCCGTATTTAGGACAAAGTATTGCGAAAAAAAAAAATTACAGAAATTATTCGTGTATGCGCCGCACCCCCTTGTTTTTGAGGCGCCCCGACTGTAGTGCCACGTTTCTATGAATATATTTCGCTAGGTGGCCACCGCCCGAGCACGTAGCGGCACGTGTTCGCATCCCCGATATTTGCTCTCCACTCATCCGTATCACCGCATGGCAAAATGGCTGTCGACTTCGATCGTGGTCGGTCGCACTGTCGGGATGCATGTATGTTGCGGCAAGGCATTGGGAAAAGGTGAACGATATGTCAGGTTCCGTGGCAAGCGCGAGGAATGGGGATTCAGCGGGCTCGGCTCGCGCGTGCACTCAGGTTTCCGAACTTCACTGTACGCTCTGGGGATGTTTCCTTTTGTTCTTCGATTCGTATCAAAGTGTCGTGATTTGTCTGGCATCTTGATTTGTCTGCCTTTTCGCGCAATCTCAGAGCTATGGGCAAGTACCACTTCAACAGTCATACGGGATTCAAGTCGAAAGTTGCCGCGCATGCTATCAAGTACGGCAAGAAAACAAAAAGCGTATTGCGCAGTATGTAAACTAATTAAATCCGACAGACGACTGAGTCCGGATTCCGGAGTGAAGGCGTTTCCGACCAGTGCACCCGAGCGCGCTCATGTACGTTCATTTCAAAATGTGGATACAGATTTTTTTTTTTTTATCCGTGTATGGGTCGCACCTCGAAAATTTGCCCTCAAATCAGGAAAAAATAGTGCGGCCCTTACACGAGTTTATACGGTATGAAAAATATACAGAACCCTAGCCATAAACAGCTCCACTGTAAAGCGAACAGCATTCACCCCCTCAACTCTCAGCCAGAACAGGCGGCCACGTGATCCGGAGCCGATTATGTGCCACCAATGCTGATCATAGCCACGTGCCGGGGTTGACAAAGCACAGAACACGCGCCGGTTTTCAGACATTCTTATGGTTCGACTATTGTCGCCATTGCAGCGATTGGACACCGGCCACTACCCGAATGCTTGTAGAGCTATTGATTATCACGAGCCCTAATCGAGTGCTCAGGCAATGCTCGGGTCCAATCTATGAGCCGCATTCAAATATCGTCACAAGGGGTACTGCGACCCCACCAGCTACATCATCAAGCTTTGCAAAGGAAAGATTGAAAGAAAACGCTTGCTTTTGTTCTTGAAATTACACCGCAAGAAAGAAGTTTCTTGATCCGTAGCGTTGCCTGCGAGAACACTTGGGTCCCACTAGTGCCAGTAAGCTTGTGTAAAGTGGAAAACATTTTAAGCGAATATTATTGCATGGCCCCATTAAACCGTCGAAATTTGGGCGAGTTGGTTATGCATAGTTTAAACCCCATTAAACCGTTCCCAACTGCTGCTCACAGTCATGCCATACCTGGTCGTAACGGGCGTGCATTATGGTGATCATGGAGAGGATGGTCCCCCGAATCTGGTTGTTGTTGGGCTTCCCGAGCATGCGCACAATGTGCACAGCCATGTCGCACATCAGGTTCTGCAGGCCAGGCACGCGGAACCACTCGTCAAAGGCCTTCATCATCCAGAAGGGGCTCAGCTGCCTGACGATCAGAGGCGGAGGTCACCACCTTGCCTTACGCCTGTCTCTACATCACACAGCGGGACAGAAGAACAGCCGAGACAGCGTGGAAAGAAAGAAACGGACGAAAAAAAAAAAAAGACTCCCTTCTTTTCTTTGCTTGATTGGTTTCAGATTTTTCTGTCCGGAACATATGGGGTGTCCACAGTGGATTCTTCTTGCACAGTAAAACAAGCCAAAAAAATCGAAGTATACACTTAGGAGGCTCAAAACTGAATGTGCACTTAGGTAGTGTATTTTACCTGGTGAACTTTCAAGACATAGCTCCCATTCTGTGAAAAATGAGACCGAGAAACTTACCAGGGTTAACGATGGACATGTTTTTGCAGACGGCTGAGTTAGTGGTGGTTGCAACTTGTGGCGCCATCTCCCAATAGACGCAGCAAGCAGACGACAGAGCGTGTCGTCTGCTTGCTGCGCCTATCGGGAGAGGGCGCCACAACTTACAACCTTTGCCAACTTGGCTGTTTGCGAACATGTCCGCCGTTGAGCCTTGCAAGCTTGTAGGTCTCACTGTTCGCAAATTTGGAACTAAATGTCTCGATATTTCACTACGTAAAATGCACATTCGGTGAAAGTCTGAGCTATCTATGTGCGGGCACCAATTTTTCCGGCTTGTTTTTGCAGCACCAGGAGCCATTGTGGACACCTTATTCGTTGCCCTGCTCAGCTTACTTTAGTATTTTCCACTATAGTTTAGGCAACGGGCTAAGGATACACAGACAATCAAAAACACAAATTTAAATTGACAAAATCACCATACTAACTGTGATGGCACCCAGGAATCGGGGTGCTTTTACAGCTTTATGCTTTTAACCTATCTCTCAATGCAGGTTGTAGAGAGGTGAACAAAATATCTGCTATAACATTTAGTGAGTCTTTAATTTAGAGGTACCTCGGCCCTGAAACATCTAAACCAGAGTCTGACGGAGAACAAGAAAGGGGAATGAGGAGACAAGCGATTCTGCAATATGAAAAGCAGTGCCTCCTATAAACAAGTCAATAAAAAATTTAAAAATTATGAGTTGCCTTACAACAATGCAGTGTTGGGTAGAGTACATCTAAAAATACTTGAAGTAAAGTACAAAGTAAATGAGATGTTTTATGTACCTCAAGTAAAGTAGTAAGTACACCGGCTACAATTTACTCGAAGTAAATAAATAAAATGTGCTTTCAAAGTAAAGTACAAGTACTTTTTAAAAATCTTTCATGATGCCCTTTCATTCCCCTATAGTGTTGTTTGTTTTTTGTTTTTTAAACTGGTATGCATTCCCCAGGGGTAATCGGGGGTGCATCAGTTATTTTCGAAAATGGCGGCGAATATTGGATTGACCTAACTGGCCACAGAGTAGTTATTTTTGGAAATGTGCCAAATTCAGAAGTCCCTCCGACTTCTGAGTCTGGCGCAGCTTGCACTGGCTTGCACCCAAGGGAATTAAACATACTAGGAGAGAGCATGACGTCAGCCCCGTAGCTTCTGCAAGCAATCCTCATATGGGGGGTGGGGGGTGTCCTCTCTTGATATGTTTAACTGCCTCACTTGCGCTGACCGAGGGAGAATTGTTGAGTTTTAAATGCCACAAGAAGGCTGCCCCCCGTACAAATCAAGCAATGCGTCATCTGCTTGCGTTTCAGGTGAGAGTAAGATATTTTTACCAGTATTTCTTCAGAGTTGACTAAGCGTCATTTTGTGATACAAATTTAACAATAACAAATTTGGGGAATGTACTTTGAAGTCGAGAAAGTACCAGAAAAAATACTTTTAAATAAAGTAAAAATACATGCTTGGAGAATATACTAGTAAGGTAAAAGTTTTCTAAACAAACTTGGAGTAGTACAATGTACTTAAAGACTCCCCAACACTACAGCAATGATTTTATAGCAACAAACGTTGCATCCTTTCTTGTCTATCATTCCTAGCTGTCTATGATAAAAATGTACATTGATAACTTAGGACTCTTACCCTTGTCCGAAACCGAGACCCTGGGGCCTTGGAGGTCAACATAACAAATGACTTTCAGCCCAGCCAGAAATCCCCCCCCCCTCCCCAACTTTCCATTTCTCCTTCCCTTCTCGCACTCCTCACTCAAACGCTGGGAGCCCTGGACAGAATCATTACCAGCCAAAAAGGTCTCCTTTCTGGGATATCCAGACACAATTTTGAAGGCTCCTGCTGGGCGACTTCAGATAAGATTGTATATAAAGGGTGACTGGTCAGCATTTTCAATTCACTCTACACTGTTGTCGACCACTGCCTAATGTACAGGGTGTCCCGGCCCCCAAACAAATTTACATGGTTCTTGTCTCCGCAAAAATAAAGTATGCATCGCTGAACGCTTACTCTCCGCCCAAATGTAGCGCCAGTGGTCCGAACCAGACGCCAAAGTTTCAGAACTAACCGTTCTATTATTCAAAAAGTATTAATAATTTTCAGAAAATCACATCACTTTTTATCGAGGTAAAGGTCAGGTCTCAAACTTTGGTATCTGGTCCGAACCACCAGATGAACCAGATGTTGGAAAATGAGCGTTTGGCAGTGCATACAGCGGTGAAAAAAAACACTATGAAATTTTTGGGGAGACATGCTGTGTATTGTAAATAAATGCACAAATAATTTTGCACAAAACAAAAATGCAAAATTTTTTGCAGCAGTTAAAAAAAGCCTGATTCTATCCCAACTCAATGAAGAGCGCAAGTTTGTCTGCTTCTTGCACAGGGGGTCCGATGATGTCGGAACGCCGAGCTCTTATTGGCTGATTGAAAAACAAATAGTGGGTAGACTTGAAGGCATCTAGCATTAAGGTCTACCCACTATCCTTTCAATCAAAGTCAATCAGAGCTCGGCGTCATTTTGACGTTTCCACAGCTCCTGCACAAGAAGCAGACGACTTGCTCTCCGCATAAATCCGGCTCACAGTCAGTGGACTAGCGCGAAAGTTGACACGAGAAAAGGTGCAGTCAGCAAGTCTCACGAGATTCTTCTGCAGCCAGGGGGTGCAATGAAGACTGCCGACTTGATCCTGATGTCTGGCTCCTTGAGTGCCAGCCATAATATCGGGTACATGGAGCTGCTGTGTGCTATCACCATGTCGATCCTGAAACAGCATCAGCCTCTGAAGCCACATAGTCTCTCTAGAGCAAAAGTCACAAAATCTCTATAAGGTTACTAAGTCTCTCTCCAAAGTAAAAACCTTTTTAAAGTCGCGTCTCATGGAAATCACAGTCTCTATGAAGTCAGTCTCTATGAAATCAGGGTTTCTATGAAGTCAGTCTCTCTGAAGTCACGTCTCTCTGAAGTCACGTCTCTCTGAAGTCGCGTCTCTCTGAAGTCGCGTCTCTCTGAAGTCACGTCTCTCTGAAGTCGCGTCTCTCTGAAGTCGCGTCTCTCTGAAGTCACGTCTCTCTGAAGTCACGTCTCTCTGAAGTCACGTCTCTCTGAAGTCACGTCTCTCTGAAGTCTCATCTCTCCAAAGTGAAAGTTCATCAGTAGGTTTCCTGACTTCCTTCAAAGCGTGACACAATGTTTAGGGCTCCAACATCCAGCACCCAGTTGATACATGGTGCTGAGGTGATGTTTCAGCTTTAGGGGAGACAGTAATCTTAAAAAATGAATATAAAAGAAACGAGCAGTTTAGTTTTTTATTTATAAAGTGAAAACTATGTATTTTCCTGAGACCACAATCAGAAGGTGCGTGCACACATTCAGAGTAGCATATAGAAAAGATTTCCTTGCCATTTTCCAACAATTCGTCTTTCCAGTCACAGCACAAAGTTTTGACCCGATGGCTTTGGATCTAAAACCTGAATATTAATGATTTGTTTCTAGGTTTTGAAACATCACAAAGCCGACAGTGGAAGGAAGGAAGAATACATAATTTTCTCGCTGCCAACAAGTAAAATCATCAATTTTTAATTAATCAAAAATATTAATTCAGCATGTGAAAACTTTTTTTAGGATGGTGCCAAGATTAAAATAATGATCTTGTTGAACTCTTTACTGTTTGTGGAATATATATCAGGTGTTGTCCAACAGTTAGGCAGAAACATTGGTCACGAAGTCATGACGTCCTTAAAAACTGCAATAAAGTAAAGCAATAAGCTTATTATATGTATAGTGTAATCCACATATAACGATACAACATATAACGATGTGTCGCTTATAACTATCAGTTTTTAGAGTTTCTAGTCCAGATACAACACTAATCGGTTTATAATGATTGAATTTTTGGGTTTTGTCATTATTGACGTAAGTGGATTGCACTGTATTCATAATGAGCATGTTGGTAAGGTTGATACTATTAAACAAAAAGAATAATGTCTTCTTTTTGTTCAAGATAAATGAGCATAACTTTGGTATTAGCAGTATGAAGTGAAAATGTTGTCTAAGCCGAACGAAAAACGATACAAAATGTTTCAAGACCAGAACGTTTTTCCACCTAATCCAGATTTCAATACCACACTTTCTGGACTCTGCAGACTATACAAGGATTTGTTTTTGCTGTGCATTGTTCAGTATGACGAGACGCGATGAATTTTGTGAGTAACAAAGTTTGTTGATGTTTTATCGATGTATAGTAAAAGCTTTTTTTTTGCAAGCTACTAAGCAGGCAATGGGCTTTTTTCAGAATTTGGCCACGAACATGGCACACCCTCGCAGGAATCACTCGAAACACTTTTGGGGGCTTCGTCGTCCGCGCCAGAGGCGTATGTTTACGTGCGTTCTCTGGTGGCGTTGTTCCATCTTTCGCCATTCTGAATGCATCTTTCTGTCGACACTTTGAGTGTATCTTCTCTTCAAAATGGCTGAAGACGAACCCTGCAGGATTAACGAAAGCCACTGTCTACGATACAGATGACCTCGTTCATCTTTATACCTTCAACGATGAATAGACCGCCGATGCTGCGTCGGTTCCTATCGCCGACTCGGGGTCCCTCAATCACCACTTCGGTGTCACGTCGTGCAAGCAACTGAAAAAGGGGCCGGCTTTCAAGGCAGAATGTTATGTAAAGAAAGTAATGGTGATCAGTTTCGATCCCGACCCAACTATCCACCTTGTGGAGCTTATGAGCTCCGTTTATGAGGCCCGGCCACTCCAAACAGCTAATTTCGCTCTCCTTGAGCGCCAAAGTTATTCAAGCTTATTGCTTTCCGTCACATCGCCGTCCTGTGTACTGCGCGAGCATACGGGGCATTGCCGTACCCGGGGCAATGTAAACAAACTCTGACGAGGAGAAATCCGGGCGCGGTCTTCATATCGCAAATGCTCGCCTGCGCCATCAGAAAATCAGGAACGGCATGTTAGACACAATACCTCTTTGAACTCAGCACGTCAACAAACCTCCGACAAAGTGGGTCCTGCGAACAGGGGAATTCACGGTTGGTTCTCAAGGCGTTCCGTCAGGGTTCTGTTGCCATAAGACTTGAATCTATTTTGCAGGCTTTAAATATTTTGCCGGTGACTGATATTATCTGTCTTTTAACGTGGCAAGACGTGTATGCATATGTATAGCGCACGCCTGAAGAATGGAAAGCTTTATCCAATTATTAAGGACTTTTAGCAAACCGTTCCTGCATACCGCACTACCGGAGCCTTTGAAGCATGCTTTTAAGCGACCGCCCGGGTGATATACCGTGACCGTGGGGCCCACGCTCAAAAACATGCTTCAAAGGCTCCGGTAGTGCCGTATGCGAAACATGGTAACGGTTTGTTAAAAGTCCCTATTCTTTACTTGAGTACCGGGCCGCATGGCAATGAGTTCAAGAAGAAACTTGGCACACGGCATTCGAACCACGAATATTGAAATGACTTGTGTTTGCAGACTGTCTTTTGTATGATGTATGAGTGGTGTGACCTCACGTACACACTTACTGCCTTCCAGTTAAAAGCAGAATGCCCCGTCGTCACGTTGAGGAGCCGGCCAGCTGACGCGGGGGATTTGTGTCATAGGCTTCTGAAACGAGGGCTCTTGAAAGCGGTGCAAAAAGGACGAGGCATTTGAAATTGGGTGCTTTCGTGCACCACCCGCAAACGGCTGCCGGAACCCTATAGAATCTTGCATTTTAACCGTTTTTGCTGCTTTCTGTGTAACCTAGAGCTGCGCAGTGGTGAGGCATGATGAGTATGGAGCCAAGCTGCGAGAATAGCAGAGGGGGTCAAGCCAAACCAGCACTGTCCAAGCAACTGTGAGAACGAGAGAGCCCCCATAAATGGTGCCTTTCCCTTTCCTCTCCTCTCTCAAAGTTGGCGCATGTGCCCAGCGATCTCTGAAAAGGTCAATTAACAAAGTGTGTTGTGTATAAATCTTCTTTTTAGGATTATTAAGCATTAGGTGCCGGCATACGCACCAGGTGCAGAGAAAATATCCTTGTCGGTTAGGCCGGCGTGCCGATATCATCGGTCGCTGGAGCTGGAGGTATGGTATTTTGGCCCTCACTCAAAACTTGCCGAAATGACTTGTGGCAAGCAAGTCTCGGAAGAGAGTGGTGTGGCGTCTACTTACTCTCGAACGTTGATGGCTTCCAGGAACTTCTTGAGCAGGTCTGTCTTCTCCTCGACAGAGTGCCAAAAACTCTGCGTTTTCATGCTGAACTCCAAGTCTGCGGAAGAGAAGAAAATGCTGGCCTAATTAGTAAACCAAAGGCTGCCTGCTCAGAACTGTCTTACAGCAAAAACTGTGGCACAAAGGTTAGAGAAACCACTACTGAATTCTTTTGAAGCATTTTTTTTACTAATGCGATGGCCAGAAATATATCCCTATCTTAGAAGGAAACCCACATGAGAAACAAAGAGCCCGCTGGAGCCGAGATACATCCTGTTGCGGGTTAAGAAAAGCGAGACAAGTTCCCCGCAGAGCTTGTCTCGCTGGAAAGGAGGAGAGTTCATTCTTGCCTACTGTTGCCTTGTCTTTGGCGCCCTTTCTGCTAAAATGAAAAGACTGAACGGCTTTGCGGGAGGAGATTGCCCGGTTTTTCTTAACATTATCCTTGCTTGACCTTTATCTTCTACTAGCTTATATGAAGAAGTTGCTTGACCCTTATTTGGTAGCTGACATATGTCAGCTACCATATACCAAGCAACGAATGTTTTAGGGAAAAATAAGCTTAGTTCATTCTTGTTTCTCATCGCGTGAGCTGTCACTAAAACGTCTTTGTGATCAAAATTCAGATTACCTGCACCCTGCTCAAATCCCAGCGATACATTTTTTTTTTGCGGAGTAAACAAAAATTGGGCAAAAGAAGAAAATAGGTGCACTATTTCTCGGGTGGGCGTTATTTCTGGACTACTAGTATTATGACACCCAGTGATACCCGAGTGAGCACTATCAGTCCTGCTTTGACCCCCATTTTTCTTTCTTTTGATGCAAAATACTGAGCCTCCAAAAACAACGGCAGAATGTTAGGCATCTGCCAAATGTTATGGCCAGTTATGAGCATGTGCTCAAGCGAGCGTTAAGTAAGCAAGGTCCTGGTGGTTCTATTGAGCTGCTGTGACCTAGGTCCCCAAAGTCTCTCTTGTTCCTATTGAGGCTCATCTTTCCCTCTTTGGTTCTTCCCTTTCCTTCCTAATCCACACAATGTTTCCTTTTAGGAATCCTCAAGCCTCTCTCTCTGCCCAGTAGTGCCAGTTATTTCTAAAATTGTAAATTACCTGTTCTATTACATACCACATTTTAGTTTGTGCTCCCAGAAACACAACCAGACTCAAAGACAGCAAAAATATGTTTTGTTCAAGGTGTTAGATACACGGCAACATTATAATCCAATTTTAATGGCTACCTTCAGGGTGATGGTAGGGCAAACCAACAATAAAAAAACAAAAATGGCTTATGAGCAAATATGCACAGACTTGCATACCTCTGCGTACAAGGTTTTTTGTTTGACTGAAAATGATTTAGAAAGGGCATTTTAAATGAGACAATTATTCTTTTGGGATAACATTACTTGCTATGGCAGACCTTGAGACACGAGCATGATGCTATAATTAGCAGGCAAAATACCTAAAACTCATTAACATATTTTACCTTGGCTGGAACATTCCAATTAGAGATTTGTAGGTCGTTTTTAAATAGTCTTCAAAATTAGCCACATCAGGCATTAGATTTTAGAAAAATATTCTGTTTCACATGGTCATCTGATGGCAAATTCGGGCATGTCTCTATAGCCCACCATACTGAAACTACTATGAGCAAAAAAGTGTGGAAAGCTTCACATCAGAAGACACATCAGGTATTGACAACTAACTGTTTAAGCAGTCTCCTATTAAAGGGACACTGAAAGGGTATTTACGCTTGCCAAGGTTTTTATTTGTACATGACATACCAGAGCCCAACTACCCAGAACACAATTCACAGCTCGGAATTCGTTTTCTTTCTGCCCGAAAACCGTGGATCGAGAGCTGGCCAGTTTGAGTCGCTCTCACTCTCTTCCGTGGTCATGTGCCCTTTTCTATGGTCTTGACACAACCACCGAAGATAATAAAAGTGGTGGGTCATTGAAGGCACACACTCAATACTAAAAATAAACAAAAAATGTTATGCTTATTTTTTGTGGCTTGTAAAAAGCTGCAAATATGTTGATTGAGAAAAAAAGTTACACAGTCACAAACTTCTGGTAACTTTCTCCTCCTCTATATTTCTTCTTCCTCCACAGACCAGTTTCGGTTTTGGTTTTGAGCAGTCGGTTTTTTTTACTTTTATTAAAAATATGTGTGATGCTGTAGCAAAATATTGAATGGGTAGTCTTCCGGCACTGAAACGGATCGCCTGTCAAAATATAAAAACATTTTTTGGGGTATGTCAGTGTCCCTTTAAGCTTTCAGTTGATGTATTGTTTGTGATGCAATCAATGCAAACAGTTATGGCAATCTAAAGTTGGCGAAATACCGTTATACGTGCCATGTTTCGAGTGCCTTCAATTAAAAAAATTACAGAAAAAAATTGGCACACAAGTTTTTAATGAAAATCACCTTGATAAAATGTACCTACAGTCACTGATTACAGATGGCATTCTATTGGTCAAACAGTAATGCCTATTGAACCAGCAGAAACTTCTACTGGTCTGATCGGAAGGTCAATCGGACCATATATGGGCATGTCTATGTCGGACCAATAGATGTCCGACACCAACTGGATATGTATTACAGAACAATAAGAATTCCTACTGGATCAATAGGAACTTCTATTAGTGTAAATAGGACGTCAAGTAGTCCATATGGTCATGTCGGTAATCAGACCAATAGAAACTTTTATGGAACTGACTCGCCATGTATATCGGAAAAATATGAAGAGCAAGCGTTACAAAGTGCATCTTTAGTGCATCGGAACGCAAGGAGGGGTACTCCAATCAAAGGGCAGCACAGAAAACGCCCGGGAATGCACGATGACGAGGCAGCCATGCACGTACCACGATTGTCAAGATTAAGGGGAAACAAAAGCGTGCGAGCGCATCTGGGAGATAAAAAGAATGCATGAGGTAAACAAAGAAAAGACAAACTTTTTGCATGCTGCATAGAAATGTGAACCAGTCGGATCAATAGATGCGCAATTGAACCAAAACATGTTTCTTTCCTAAAAAAAAAGAACCAGGGACATACAGTGCATGCGCACCCAACTTCTCCGAAACGTGCGAACAGTGTGTCCTATATCTGATGGCACGAAAATCAAAAAGTGCAAAGGACAAGGCAAGTGGTAGAACAAGACAGGACAAGCGGGTGTCCCATCTTGTTCTTCCACTTATCCTTGTCTTTTGCCCGTTTTTGATTTTCACGATGTGTAACCAACTAGCCCAACAGTACATTTTATCTCATGGCAGCGCTTCCCGACAGCCACCGAATAACTGCCCTGCGACGTAGCACTCAGTGGACATCAGCCCGCGCAGGGGAGGCAGCTCGCTCAAGGTCGAAATAGCGGATGAACTGTGGACACCATAGCAACTGTTTCCAGCCAGTCAACCTACACTTATCGCGACCTTTTTGCATGGTAATTGCCGAAGCCGTCAGTGTTGGACAACTCAGTATACGATCTCGACCTTGAGTACGTGGCCACTCCCACTTGAGTTGTTTTGTCGAGTGCCACATTATTGGGCAGTTCTTCAGCTTTCTCCAGGTCAGTGCCTGGAATGTGCCTTCGACTGGTGTGTTACCGCATCCTAAAAGTGGTCCCTCGATTTCTGCCCGACGACGGTGCAGAAGCGTCATGTCGTCGCTGCGGGGGTAGGATATGAGGCAGACGCCCGTTCTGTTGCAGATCGCTTTCTGGCTTCACAGTCCACAGAAGCTGCTGCAGCCAGGAGTTGGGACGTTGTGACGAGAGCGACACTTGGACTGCGTTCCAAATCTTTCCCAAGTGGATCCGAGTTACTCCGGATCCACTTGGGAAAGATTCTCTCGTGTTTTTTCCTCGTGTTTTTTTCCAAAAATTCTACAATCAACTGCCAGAATCGCGACATCTGACAGCACGACGATCGAGATTTTGCGACGTCATTTGTTGCCATTTCGGAGCCACTTTGGATGCACGGGTGGAACGGGATGCTAAACGCAACGGTCGGAGATGCATTCCGAGCACCGCACTTTGGGATAGCACTCCCACGAGAAGAGACACAGTTGCGTGACGATTATAATCCCTGGAGAAGGGGAACAAGGGAAGACAAGGCACAAACAACGATCTCCAAACACAGCTAGGTGACTAATGCACGACCGAAAAAATCTACCTGGTCCTGGTATCGAACCAGGGACCTCTACATTTACAGTGGAGCACTCTACCAACTCAGCTAATTAGGAGTTAGACGTCAGTAGAGCTGACGTCTTCTACTGACGTCAAACTCCTGGTTAGCTCAGTTGGTAGAGCGCTCCACTGGAAATGGAGAGGTTCCTGGTTCGATACCAGGACCAGGCGGATTTTTTCGGTCGCGCACCAGTCCCCTAGCTGTGTTAGGAGATCTTTGTTTGTCCTTTGTCTCCCTTGTTCCCCTTCTCCAGGGATTATTATCGTCATTCTTGTCCAGCTCGCTTGCACCTTTGCATTTATTGCATTATCATCACAGTTTGTGTTTCCTGTGCAAGTTTGGCGGATACTGCACAATGTGGTGTCACCGACGGCGAGCGAGCGAGATCACTTGCTTCGAACGTTGGAGGAACCCACCTGGCAGTGTGGGCACGACGACCGACGCTCCCCCGTGGACGTCGAGCACAGGCGTGAGTGCATCGAACTCTCGGTAGGTGCCGGGGGCTCCATGCACCGCGAGCACGGTTGGCCCCTCCGCACAGCCGCGATCCAGGCCCGTGTGTATGTAGGGCAGCGGGACGTCCACTCCGTCCGCTCGCACGTGCTTCCAGCCGGGCCGGCTTCGCTTCCATTCGGGGAACAGCTCCGCGCACGTGTGCACCTGCACGGCATGATGGCAAATATTCGCAACTTTCACAGCCTAAAGGGGGCACACTAGTTCTTATCAAAATGGCTGTCGTCTGGATGATCGTCGAAGAACAGCAGTACGAGGTTGGGTCTGCAACGCATAAGCAATTCTAATTCCGTAAAACACGAGCAATATAAGAACCTTACCTTATATATATATATTGTGAACGAAGAAGAAAGTGATTATTGAATTTATTGCATTAAAGGTAGAAAAAGGGAAAGGGAAAGAGACTGTCAAAAAAGTAGGACAGGAGCAGGGATCCAACTCGTCACCTGCACCTATCCGGGGAGATGCCTTAACCGATTAGACCATCCCAGATACTGGTTTCGGCGGACTGATTTTCATATTGTCACGAATGACAATGGATGAGGCGATGATAATTGAAGAAACTGATACGTTTAATGGGGCGAACTTGTGCCCTAAAAATAAAAGAAAGAAAGAAACAGAACAAAGCAGAGCGTCGCAAGCGTCGAAGTCGGCGTAACAGCAGAGTCGAACGCTGGGGCGAGACTGACTGTGGCTCGCTACGCGAAGCCCCTTATGTACACGCGTGAGCTTCTTGAATAATCGGCGCAGGAAAGTTCGACGCGTAGAACATTCGCACCTCAAACAAGCTCCAGGATTCTCGAATTTGCCAGAACAATAAAGTGCAGGGATAAACAAAAGACACGTCGCTCCCAGGAATCGAACTCTGGCTTTTCGCGTGGGAGGCAGGTACGATAACCGTTAGGCCACGCGCGCGCTGCCTGCTTGGCCAGCTGCGCGCGCGGCATTACTCCCCCTTTAAAAAGTGCATCGCCCCGATGTAACACAAATCCAAACAAAATAAAAAGAATGATAAACAAAAGAGTCCTTTGGAGCACATAAGGTCCACAGTCCTATCGAGCGTAGTAAGGCTTCAGGCGCACGACGTGGACGACCTCAGGTCGTGGTGGGCGGCGTGACGATGTTCGTGTTCCGTCGGGCATCACCTCGTAGTTCAGCTCTCCGAGGCGACGAAGTACCTTGTACGGGCCAAAGTACCATTTCAGCAGTTTCTCACTAAGGCCGCGGCGACGGATGGGCGTCCACACCCACACCCTGTCTCTGGGCTGGAATTGGACGTCCCTGCGACGAAGGTTATAGCGGCCCGCGTCGACGCGTTGCTGGTCTTGGATCAGGAGTCGGGCGAGCTGGCGGACTTCTTCGGCCCGTTGAGCAACCACCTGGGTGTCGTCGCTTTCATTGTTAGCTGGCTCATGGGGCAGCATCGCGTCCAGCATGGTCGTTACCTTCCGACCATGTACCAGCTGGAAAGGTGTGAATCCAGTGGTCTCTTGTACCGCCGTATTGTAGGCGAACGTGACGTAGGGAAACACCTCGTCCCACGTCTTGTGCTCTACGTCGACGTACATAGAAATCATGTCGGCAATTGTCTTGTTGAGGCGCTCCGTCAGCCTGTTGGTCTGTGGGTGGTACGCAGTAGTACGACGATGGCTGGTGTGACTGAGCCGGAGGATTTCTTGGGTCAGCTGTGCCATGAACGATGATCCGCGATCTGTAATCAGAACTTCGGGAGCGCCGTGCCGGAGGACGATGGATTCAATGAAAAACTTGGCGACTTCAACAGCCGTCCCTGAAGGAAGGGCTTTCGTTTCTGCGTACCGCGTGAGATAATCTGTGGCGACGATTATCCACCGGTTTCCCAGGGTCGACGGCGGAAAAGGACCAAGTAGATCCATTCTGATCTGCTGGAACGGTGTAGTTGGCGGAGGAATCGGCTGCAGGAGACCTGCCGGCTTCGTCGGCGGTTTCTTGCGTCGCTGGCACTCGTGGCAGGATCGGGTGTAGAGGTGGACGGCTTTGGGAAGCTTGGGCCAGTAATACTTTTCACGAATACGGGCCAGTGTCCGGCTGTAACCAAGGTGTCCGGACGTCTGGTCGTCATGACATGCTTGAAAAATCTCCTCTCGAAGGTCGGCCAGGATTACCAGCAGCCACGGCGAGTGGTTGTTTCCGAAGTTCTTTTTGTAGAGCACACCTTGTCGAATGGCGAAAGTCGGCAGGGTTCATGAGAAAACACGGGGCACGGTACTCCCGCCCCCTTCCAGGTGCTCGATTAATGCGCGCAGCTGAGGATCGTCGCATTGACGTCGTGCCATGTCGTCGGTGTTGACTGCTCCTAGGAAGCACTCGTCGTCATTGTCGTCGCTGCAGCCGAAAGGGGTTTCGACGGGGGCTCTGGACAGGCAGTCGGCGTCGCTGTGCTTGCGGCCTGACTTGTAGACCACAGTCATGTTGAACTCTTGCAGTCGGAGACTCCATCGAGCGAGACGTCCTGACGGGTCCTTGAGGTTCGCAAGCCAGCAAAGCGAGTGGTGGTCCGTCACCACGCGGAACGGGCTCCCGTACAAGTACGGACGAAACTTCGTGACCGCAAGGCATTCTTTCTCAGTCGTGGAGTAATTTTTCTCCGCCTTGGACAGTGTCCGACTTGCGTAGGCGATGACTCTCTCGATGCCTTCTTGCACTTGGACCAGTACTGCGCCGAGTCCCGCGTTACTTGCGTCCGTGTGAATCTCAGTTTCCGCATCCTGATCGAAATGACCAAGCACAGGAGGAGTCTGGAGTCGTCGTTTCAGCTCGTCGAATGCCTGCTGCTGCTCTTCGCCCCATTCAAACTTCTCGGCGTCCTTCGTGAGGTTTGCGAGCGGTGCGGAAGTTTTAGCGAAATCCCGAACGAAGCGTCGATAGTAGGCGCAAAGT
Organism: Ixodes persulcatus; assembly: GCA_013358835.2. Lineage (NCBI taxonomy): Eukaryota > Metazoa > Arthropoda > Arachnida > Ixodida > Ixodidae > Ixodes > Ixodes persulcatus. The sequence goes on along the minus strand of JABSTQ010008722.1, from coordinate 3,038 downwards.
CCAAGGAATCTTCGCACGGCCTTCTTGTCTGTCGGCGCTGGAAATGCCGCGACGGCGCGAGTCTTCTCGGGGTCTGGGCGGACGCCTTTGTTACTAACCACGTGGCCTAGAAACTTCAGTTCGTCATAGGCGAACCGGCACTTGGACGGCTTGAGTGTGAGTCTGGCGGTCTGAATGGCTTAGAGAACAGCTCGGAGTAGTCGCAAGTGCTTGTCGAAGTCACTTGAAAACACTACGACGTCGTCAAGGTAGACGAGACAGCTCTGCCACTTCAGCCCTGCCAGTACTGTGTCCATGACAAGCTGGAACGTTGTCGGCGCCGTGCATAGGCCGAAAGGCATGACCTTGAACTCGTACAGGCCATCTGGCGTAACGAAAGCTGTCTTCTCTCGGTCCCATTCGTCGACTTTGATCTGCCAGTAGCCGCTCTTCAGGTCTATCGATGAAAAGTATCGAGAGTGGCGCAGGCGGTCTAGCGTGTCATCGATTCGGGGGAGTGGATAGACGTCTTTCTTCGTTACCGCGTTCAGCTGCCGGTAGTCCACGCAGAACCTAAGCGTTCCGTCCTTCTTCCTAACCTGCACGACTGGAGAGGCCCATGGACTGCTTGAAGGCTGGATTATGTCGTCGTTCAGCATTTCTTCCACTTGCTGTTGGATGACCTCCCGTTCTTTTATGGAGACTCGGTACGGCGATCGGTGCACAGGGTGCGCGTCGTCCTCGGTGACAATGCGATGCTTCGCAACGGTGGTTTGGCGCAACTTCGACGACGTCGCGAAGCAGTTGCTGTACTATTCGGCGAGGAGGTCACTCAGCTGCCGTCGTTTCGGGCCTGGAAGTTTGGGGTCAATGTCAAGCTGCGCTGGCGGCGTAATGTCTTGCTGAGGTGGCGATGATTCTTCAGCAATCGCGGCGATTTTGGCGGAGTTCCAAAGTTCCTCGACGTGGCCCACAGCGGCACCTTTTGTGAGGTGTTGCGCTTCTTGTCGGAAGTTTGTCACGAGGACCACGGTGCGCCCATCTTGAAGTTTAGTCACTCCTCTTGCGACGCCTATTCCTCTTCCCAGGAGCAATTGAAGGTTGCCTTCAAGAACAACTTCACCGCAGGTAGCTGCATCGGTCACGACGGGTACGACAACACTTGATCGCGGCGGCAGATTCACGTGGGCAGCAGCGACTCGGACGGCGGCTGACGCTGTTTGGGGTTTCTCTGAAGGCGGAACAGGCTTGCGCAGCGTCAATCTGTTCTCACCAAGGTCGATGACGGCGCCGTATTCACACAGAAAGTCCATGCCGAGGATGACGTCTCTGGAACAGTCTTGTAGAACGACGAACTTCACAGGGCACGTCTCACCGTGGATCTCGACTCGAGCAGTGCATCTCCCGACTGGTGTAATGAGGTGTCCTCCGGCGGTTCGTATTTGAGGTCCATCCCACGGCGTCATGACTTTTCGAAGGCGGCGGGAGAGCCTCCCACTCAAGACTGAGTAGTCTGCTCCGGTGTCTACGAGTGCTGATGCGTCGTGGCCGTCGATGGCGACGTTTAGGTTGTTGGACACCGTTGCAGGGGCGTCGTTGGGATGCGTGGCGTCGAGAGAGTGGGAGCGCTCCGGCATTCTTGGAGGCTCTTTACTTAGGTCGTCTTCGGCAACGGCACCTCCGGGCGTTGCCGCACTTAGTTTTCCCGACGAGATAGGGGGGACAGGCTGTCACGGCGCGACCGACGGAAAGGCGATGCGGAACGTCGGGGGGATGGAGAACGGGAACCTCGTGGTGCTGTTGGCGCTGGTGACGGAGGGCGACGGAGGTATTCCTCGATGTCTCTTGGTCGTTCTCCAAAACGAGGTCGACAGTCATTCGGCGCGAATCCTCGCAGGCCGAGCTGGCGGTAGGGGCACCTTCGGTAAACGTGGTCAGCTTCCCCGCAGTGAAAGCACACCGGACGTCCGTCATCCGTGCGCCACACGTCGGTCTTTCGAGGTCCGCGCTGTTCTTGGCGCGGAGTGTACTGCGGCGAAGAGACTTCTCGTCGGGGTGCAGCTGGGTACTGCCCGGTGACAGGAGGCTGCGGACGACGAACAACTGCGGCGTAGGTCACAGCTGGTGGTTCCGGTGCGGTGTCGGCGAGAACGTCTGGCTGGAGCGCTTGCTGGACCTCTTCTCGAACAATCTCGGCAATCGAGAGTGAAGCTGGACGTTCGGCGGCTGGTAGCAGCTTCTTCAGCTCTTCACGGACGATGTCCCAGACAATATCGCGGATCCCCAGAATATCGGGGCCGAGGGCGCAGCTGGACGGCGTGGGTGCAGCGACGCCAGGAGCTCGATGGAAGTGAGCGGCTCGTGCTTGCAGGGCCCGTTCAATGCTGGTTGCCTCCGTTACAAACGTTTCGACGGTTGTAGGCGGACATCGCACCAGGCCCCCGAAGATGCTCTCCTTGACACCTCGCATCAGGATTCTCAGCTTCTTGGCTTCGGAGGCTTGAGGATTGGCGCAGTTGCCGAGTCGAAGAACATCTTCGACAAAGCTTACGACGCTCTCGTTAGGGCCTTGGATCCTCGCTTGAAGAATTTCTTCGGCGCGTTCTCTCCGATGTTGGTTGGTGAACGTACCTCGGAGCTCAGTCTTCAGTTGCTCTCAGGAGGTGATTGACGCTTCATGGTTTTCGAACCAATTCCGTGCTGTGGCCTCCAAAACGAAGTAAACGTTTTGAAGGCACTGCTCCGGTGTCCATCCGTTATGGCGGGCCACTCGTTCGTAATGTTGCAGCCAATCTTCTACGTCCTCGTGGGCTTCGCCGTGAAAGGGCGTCGGAGTGCGAGGAGCGACGGGCAGGTAAACGACGGCGGCGGCCGGGGTCTGCGACTGGTTGGCCATCGTCGTCTTCTTCTCTGGCTTGTCCAGCAGCAGACCCAATTCAGGGGACTGACCTCTGATACGACGGCTCCTTCAGGCTTCGGTGTCTTCGGCGAAGGGTAGCCCTCCGGGGCTGAGCACGTCGCTTGGCCGGGATGTCTTCGGAGGGGTATGCTCAATGGCA